>JZLH01S0023402.1:0-14890 GCA_001188425.1 Eucidaris tribuloides | reverse complement strand
GTTTAGTTAACAACGACAGGGTAAAATCACAATTGTGCTACTTTTACTACATTTAATGATCAGGCTCTGTTCCCTCTCAAAAGTGGTACAATGTGATTTTACCCTTTCGTTGTTGTTAAGTAAACATGTCTAGAGATTAAAATAGGAAAATCGAATAAATAAAAGACATTTAAAAGCTTAGACTATGCCCTTGATGTTGATGTAATCGTCAGCCACAACAATATTTTCTAATTGCCAAAGCGGGCGCTTTTGACTTGCACAATTCTTTTTGAGACGCACTGTATACATTTAAGTTGTAATTGAGGGTAGAGCAAAGAGCCATGTGATGTTTCCTGTTTGAATGATTCTAGGATCTAAAGAAGATGTGAAGCTTGGAGAATCTGGACAACTTCCCTCTGAACAATTCCCGGACGATAAACCCCTTGGACAATTACTCTAGACAACTACCATGACAAAACAGTGATGTGTGACTCGATCGGTCTTGGACTCGAGCGGTCGAGGGGCGCGGAACTCGATCGTTTTTTGCCGGACTCGTCTCGGACTCGCGACTCGAAGGTTCCATGACTCGGTCTCGGAGCTCGACTCGGGGCCTGTGAGCTCGATGACTCGTCGTCGAGTCGGCTCGAGCCGGGCATATTGGTGGCTTACACCAAGTTTTGCCGAAACGAGTTTTCGTACCAAACGGATATCTCAAGGTCCATCGCTAAAATTTCATCAAAAATTTCACGCCAGATAATTTTAATATAAAATCACTCAAATAAATTTCAGCCAAATCGATCACACAGTAGGCAGTCCACTGCCTTGGACTGTCTCTCAGTGTTTCTAGTTTTGCATGTGAATGGTGTGTACATACCACACCACTTACAATCACATACACAATTTGCTGGCCCAATCAATCAATAATAATTGTATCTTCTGAACAAAATAAAGATGATGAAGCAAAAATGTAAATTGTCACTCGCACTATTATTGAAACATTTCCCATGAATACCAACTTAGGCAAAGCACTTTGAAAGGATGATAGTACCTTTCGACTTTTTAAAATGTATAAGTACTGTAGATCTCGCAAATTTATTATTTAATTTCTTTGAAAATGTTTTGGTAAGATTTATGTTTTACTCAGTTACAGACAAGTTATGTGTGGCTAAATTAACACTTTTATGTATTAGTTCACCCAATCTAGCAAAATATTTTCTCAATATTACATTTCCACTATATTGAAGGTTTTGGGGACTTTTGGCTTATAGAACAGGAGAGTTGTTGACAAACAAGTGCATAAATCTTACTGAAGTGATATGAGCGCTTTTGTATTTGTATTTGTATATGTATTTATTCTTTCCGCATATAAAACATGTACAATAAAATAACAAACGCATATGAAAGGTTAACTTTCCAAAATGCGGCTGATAGCCCTGATTCCACCGTGCCTATAGGGCACAGCTGTTTCTTTCGCAAGGGGCCAGTGGCAATATCTAATATATCATACAATAATCTTACTACAATTAACACTAATAATATTTACACAATTTAGAAAAAAAAAACATAAACATAGGTAAGTAGCCAAGTGAGCCAAGCGAAATAACTACAACAAAACAATAGCACAACAAGAAATGAATCTACGAACCCCTACCCACTCTCGCTAACCCCTACCCCGACACACAAACCCAAATTAAATAATTACAAGAGGTATGTAAAAACCATCAATACGTGATTGCTATATAAACGTTTTAATCACACGTACTATGTAATTTCGGTATATATTTCGTTAAGTGTCTGTTGAAAAGCCATAGTATTTAAGCATGATTTGGACTCGGTGGTAGATCATTAAAGTTTGAAGCCCCCCTGTATGCAACATTTTCCGACAATATTCTGTTCTTGTTTCGGTAATAAAAGTTTTTCCATTTGAAGCGGAGTGAATAATTATGTGACAGAACTTAAAAGGAATCTTCTAAAATAAGGGGGCAGTAAGATTGTTTAAACACTAAAACCATAGAATTTATGTTGTTTTTTGGCGTCTGGTATTTAGGGATTCCCATTTTAATATTCATGAAGTTCATAGTTAGATGTGTATTTAAATGGAGCTTATTCATAAGGATAGTTTCTGGCCCCCCTATTTTGAAGTGTCTGTAAGTTGTTTGGTGTATTTGGTGTTGCAGAGTCGTAAAGGATACACATGAGTCTAAACAAAGGCAGGATTAATGTAGTTGTACATAATTTGAGACATGTTCATTAAGAAAAATGACTGAAGTCGTCGCTAAGAAGTTTGACCAGTTTATACTGATTTACTCACAATAAATTAAATAATGAGCATCCCCACTTTAATTGGCCGGTCGAGTGTAAACTCCAAGATACTTAACATGTCTGTTTATGATTTTACACATTGTCCCGCATAGGTTGCGATATGAAGGCATTGCAGTTTTGATAAAATACTACGGAATCCAATCAGTAAGACTTTCGCGTCTTTTCCAATGTTTGATACTTAATTTGTTGACACACATCCAGTTATAAATCTGTTTTAACTCATGATTCAATATTGCTTCAATACGAGAAGAATCACTATGCGAAAATAAAATAACTGTTGTCAGTCAGCGTATAGTTGTATGGAACAATTATTAACTTGTTTGCAATATCATTTATATGATAATAAGGAATAACAGTGGCCACGCAAAATAGGAACGCTTGTGGGACGCCATGCGTAAATATCTTGAAGTGTGGAAAGCGATGAATTGAAGAAGGTCCCGAACTTTTGCATGAGGTAAATAACTTTGAACCATGTCAAAACAGTCTCCCCCCGTTGCTTCAACTTTTCAATCATAATAAAAGGATCCATTTTAAAGACACAGATACGAGGGCTTTCTTAATAAACTACATATAATTTTAAGACTAAAGTACATACTATCGTCTTGTAATTATTTTGTGGGTTTGTTATCTGTTTTGGGAAATTGAATGATTTGTTGATTCATTTGAATGATTCTTTAGTAAGTACATGTAGGTCCCTACAGATATTTTGAATGAGATACTTGTTTCTTATTAATTAATATGTAATACATTTGCACATGTGCCGGACTCGGACTCGGACTCGGACTCGGAATTGCCGGACTCGGACTCGAAGGTTCATGACTCGGACTCGGACTTGGACTCGGACTCGGACTTACTGGACTCGGACACATCACTGAACAACACCTTGGGATAGCTATCCCGGATAATTATCCTATAACAGGATAATTCATGTATAGTTTTCCACGTATTTGTCCTATAGATGTAGTTGTTCGGGAGGTTAGTTGTCCTAGTGAATGGTAATTGTCCAGGGGTTAGTTGTCCCAGGGAAATGTTGTCCGGGTGGAAGTTGTCCGGGGGTTAGTTGTCCTAGGGGATGATCACGGTCCCGAAGTTAGCTGTCGTAGGGAAATATTGTACGGGGGTTAGTTGTCCTAAGGAAATGTTGTCCGGGTTAGTTGTCCTAGGGAAATGTTGTCTGGGTGGTAGTTATCCGGGGGTTAGTTGTCCTAGGGGATGATCATTGTCCCGGAGTTAGATGTCCTAGGGAAATGTTGTCCGGGTGGTAGTTGTCCTAGGGAAATGTTGTCCGGGTGGTAGTTGTCCGGGGGTACTTGTCCTAGGGGATGGTTATTGTTCGTGGTGATTGTCCGGGGTGGTTTTCCAGAAGAGTGTTCAAGACCAAATTTCAGGTATGACAACTTCCGAGAGTGAAGTCTGATAAAACAAAACATTACCAGAGATTATCAGACACTAATTCTAAAAACGATGAAGCTTTGATCTAGTATGAATATAAGATGCAAATATGAACCACATCTAACCTAAATAACAAGCTTCCAGGCTATTCAAATGGTTCATGACAACGTAACAAAATTATAATATTTGTCTTTTTTTGCATAAATGTTTTGTAGAAAATATGTCCTCTCAAGAAACACGCAATCATGTTCAACTGAAATGTGTTCATAAAGTCTTTCTAAATTTTATTGCATACGGATGGGATACAATCACATTATCTGACACGATACTATACGTCACGTCACCGAATGGTAAATTTTATATCAATCTTACACCTTTCTCTAGGCATGGAAATCATTATATTTTGTAACTGAAGATTTTGATAAGAACAAATAAAAGATGTATGATGAGTGAGCAATGATGTGCCACAGATATCAAACACAGTCTTTCTGACAACGTGTACGTACAACAACAATTCAATTTTCAGTTCTTTAAACAAATATTCCGTATAAACCCCATTTCTTTAAGATTACTCCTACTGTTTGACATTAAACAAACTCATAGTTTTTATCTAAACTCTTACGTGCATATTTGGTCAAATTTTACTGTGAAAAATGTGTACATGTAAATTCACGATATATGGCATTCGTAGGTGATACCATTAACGTGACCTTAGGATCACTACTAATAGATAAATAAAGATTTGGTGACAGCTCGTATGCATCTCGCATTTCACCGAAGTTTAAAGCAAACATAATTCATCAGAACTGTTTACACCGGAGGCGTCTTGCCGATGCCAAAATGTCTTACCCCACTTAAATCACTGTCAATGTCTTGACTTCAGATTTTTTCTTCCACATTGGAGTGGACGATAAATTCCAGTCTACTTCCTGATAGCCATGCCTCAATTCCTACCATTGCATTAAACGCTACAATTCATCTTTACCTCAAAATGTTTGGAAGAACTCGTATCATGTCATCTTATTTGACCTATTCTATCAAACCAGGCTGCAGCTGTGCGAATATCTTGACTTGGAATCAGATAAGTTTTATCGTATTTGGTGAGATCGATGGACGAATTAGTCAATGAAATACTCCTGATTCCTTTAAACATAAATTGTCTCTTTCCTGCTTTGGAGAAAAGATTTATAACCACTCACCGAAGTTTGACATTGTTAACCAATAAATCGCTTGATGTCGAATGTCTCTTGTCACCTTAGCTGTCAGAATATATCAACACAATTCAGACTTAACATTCAGTCATAAATATTCATTGTCCTTCCGCTTTTTAATTCCTTGCCACAATGAGTTATATGTACTTTAATTGGTATCTGATTATTTGCGAAATAAAATGTTGAAAAACACTTTTATTTCTCTTACCTAAGTTTTGATTCTTTCTTTAGTCTAATTTGCATACAAAAGTAATAGCGTTATTTGCCATCTTGAAGCTCTCGGAATATAATATCATCAAAACCGAAAACTAAGCTATCAGAATATAGCAAAACAATTTAGACCTACACCATTCAGTCATAAATAGTATTCTTCCTCCGCTTTCTACTTCCTTGCGACAATGAGTAATAATATGTACTTTAATTGGTATCTGATATGTGTGAAATAACATGTGGGAAACACTTTTATTTCTTTTACCCCTGCCTAAGTTTTGGATCGTTCTTTCTATTTTGCATACAAAGGTAATAGAGCTATTTGTCATCTTGCATCTCTCATAATATAATATTATCAAAACCAAAACGTAGCTGTCAGAATATAGCAAAACAATTTAGATCTACCATTCAGTCATAAATATTAATTGTCCTCCGGTTTCTAATTCCTTGCCATAATTAGTAATGATAAGTACTTTAATTGGTATCTGATATCTGTGAAATAAAATGTTGAAACGTGGAGAAATAACAACCTTTAAACCTTTAAAAGAAACTACAGACGTATAATCATTGACAACTATAATCCCGCACTATAGGCAATTAGGCATTTACTACTTTTGTACTTTTCTCTATGATTAGTTGTTATTTATACGATGCATTTTTTCTTTCTCCTACAGTGTGTCTCAAAAATAATGGTGCAAGTCAAAAGCGCCCTCTTTGGTAATGAGGTCAAAATTTTTGTGACGTAATGCTTACATCACCATCAAGGGCATAGTCTTAGCTTTCAAATGCCGTTTGTTCTGTTCGGTTTGCTTGATTTAATCCTGAGATATGTTCAGTTAACAACGAAACGGTAAAATCACAAATGTGCCACTTTTACATCAGGCCCTCTTCCCGTAAAGTGACACAATTGTGCCACCCTTTTGTTGCTAAGAAGATATCTCGAGATCAAAACAAGGAATTTGAACAAAACAAAGAGCATTTGAAAGCTAAGACTTTGCCCTTGATGGTGACGTAAACATGTGTCACAGCAGTACATTCTAACTGCCAAAGAGGGCGCTTTTCACTTGTGCATTTTTGAGAAGTACTGCAGCATGTCTCAAAAAATTGTTCAAGTAAAAACCGCCCTCTATGACAATTAGAAAATACTCTTGAGACATGATGCTTACATCATCATCATCATCAAGGGCAAAGTCTCATCGTTAAAGTGCTATTTGTCCTATTCAATTTGCTCGTTTTAATCTCGACATATCTTGTAAACAACAAAAGGGTGGAATTATAATTGTGTCAATTTTACAAGGGACTGCAGTGAAAGTGGCACAATTGTGATTTCAACCTTTCTTATTTAAATAAACATATCTCAAGATTAAAACAAGCAAATTAAACAAAACTAATGCTATTTGAAAGCTAAGACTAAACTCGTGAGGTTGCTGTAAGCATAATGTCACAAGAGTATTTTTAATTGCCAAAGAGGGCGGTTTTCACTTGCACAATTTTTTTAAACACACTGTATTATGTGTATTTAGTGTATACAACATACCAATTTATGTGTACCATACTTTCAGGGGTCAATCTCGCCAAGTGTTTAAGAATGCTTTTGTTGGTCCCACCACTTAATTCATATTTCATTGCAATTTGTAATTTGTATGTTTGTATGTAACTGTTATTTCTCTACGTTTTAATTATATATCGTTTTTTTATGAAAAGTGGAAATAAATTGAATTGAAATTGAAAAGAAAAACGCTTTCATTTCTCTAACTGACCTAAGATTTGGTTCGTTCTTTTTTCTCATTTTGTATACAAAGCTCATAGAGTAAGCCGTCGGCTTAAATCCTTGTCTGTACACTTACGACAAATTATAAAATCCGAAAGCATGAACCACAGCCCCGGCCGCTAATTTTAAAATCATAACTTAAAGACACTGTTTAAAATTGTACCAGTCCAATTAAAAAGAATGTCAAACTGTGATTTCTTGGTTACATACTGGTGCTTCAATGAACAAATTAGCACCCTGGAATAAAAAAAGACTTTGGAAAATTTGAACGTTATAAGCATCCGGCCAGGAGTATGGTCGAATGAGTATGGCAACACCGGCCTTGATATTCTCACAGATAGCAGCAAATAATGGTTTCGAAATACAATTTTTTTTCAGGGCTCACTTTTTAGACCTTATCAGAGACTCCTCAACCTCTTTTAGTCCAACATTCAGGATTTTGCATGCAAAGTCTATGGAGATTTGTTGTAATAGTGTTGTAAGGGTTAAGAAATATTACAAATCTTGTATAAATTTATAACTTGATTGCAGTTGGTTTCGATTTTGTTTTTGTTCTATCATACCGCTTATAAAATACTCTTCTGTACACTCATGCTCTTAATTATGGAATATTGTAGAGACTTTCTAGAAGTTGCCATTTTTCCGTGAACGGTACATCTGAGATTAATATTTGCTCACCCCAGGTGAAACAATTATAATCTAAGTATTTCAGGAATGCTGAGCTTTTTGTAGCGTCCGACTCGACGCTAAAACCTGTGTTTAAAAATGGCGGTATTCAGAGTTGTTGTTGAGTCACGTGGTGGTTATGCGCGTTATTAGACTTGTAATAATAATAATAATAATAGATATGATTTATATTGCGCCAAATCCACTCTGCAGAGTGCTCTAGGCGCAGGGTATACTATAGAATTTTGGGGCAGGGAGTTGAAAAATTGGAAAAATGAAGCAATCAATGGGAGGCATTAAACAAGTAAGTTTTTTGACTGCGTTTGAATGACTCTGGGGTATTGCAACTTCTGATAACTGCAGGTAGGCTATTCCATAGAGCAGGACCAGCGTGAGCGAAAGCTCGTTCCCCCCATGATTTTGTAGATTTGTAACAGACAATTCTGATATTAATTTCATGACAGTTGACATTAGATTAAAATTTATCAGTTTTTTGTGTTGTTTTTTTTATTAATTTAATTTAATAATTTTTTTCATGATTTTTGTGGATTAAAAAAATATATATATAATTTTTTATTGCGTTCAAACGTATTGTAGTTTTTACTTTAGTCATCTCATGAAATCCAAAAATTGCTTCACATACTGCGTTTTTGTGAAACAAACACTTGTCTTGAAAATTTTGGACGATATAGGAGAAAGAACTTAAGTATCAACAAAATATTCCAGAATTATGAGCATGAGTGCACATGTACACAATGACGTCACGGCAATCTTCATGTAATCCATGCTTTAATCTAACCATCGAGTCAAGTCTAGTTCCAATTTTCTTCGGTTCCTTTTAAGATTACCTTGCTCGGAGAAAATACAGGATTTGCCCGTGGCGAAATGTGACGATGGCTTACATATACTGGTCATCGACGTTGTATTGATTGATTTGTTTCTCAAATTGATGTCAGAAATTAAATCAAACCGACCAACAAGATTCTGGCAGCTGTATTAACAGGCGGCAATGTATTATTTTGTAACAATCTATCACATCTCAAGAGATCGCAAACTTATTGAGATTCTTGCAGCACGAAAACAAAAAAACCAATAACCTGCTTATAAATTCATTTATATGCACATCATGTTTTCAGCTTGTTTTTCTTTAGTCTGTCCCTCTGCAGCGAGCGTAGAAGTAAATTTCGTTCTTCTCAATAACTTCTGTTTTCTTACGAGAGCATAAAAATAACAAGATAGCTTTCGATGTACCTGGATCTGTGTAGACCGTGTTTGGATAACCCACAATCGTGACTAGGAGCACGCAATGTCTGTCGAGTGAGGGAGGGTGAAGCATGATTGGGCAATAATTGCCTGCTAGATTGCAATATAGGGCTGTGAGCGAACCCAGATTCGATGTCCACAAATACAGGGAGCTGATGTTTTATAGCATGACAATGTACTATATTTGAACGATGGTAAAATTCCCACCACCCAACCCCGACGTAAATCATTATACGACATCTTTACCTATATCGAAGCAATGCTTCTTTTAAGTTCTCTAAATAGGGGTGAGTTCTTGAGCACATTCTGTTGACACTTTCAATCACAATGCACTTAAATGTGTCGCTTTGGTGACAAAATAATTCTAAAGCGAACCTTTTTGTAAGAGTATGGGTGGTGTAAAGAGGCAAAACGTATCTGATAGACGCTCGTTGGTCTCATCTTAGCAGATGTGAAATTATATTTCACAAGGAGTGAAATGGCTGAAATGTCATTAAATCTATTGTCTGTCCAAAACTGAAAGGGATGTTAATCGTGTTCGGAAGAGAACCATCAACATTATACTAATACGTATTTGGGTATTCATTCCGTAATCAGTAAGTACAGAGTAATTATACTAATTTACATGTATATAATTATATTTTAATCAACATTTTTAAGGCTCATAGGGGCCAACTTGCCAAATTCAGAGTTGTGATGCCACTACGTAACCATTTTTTTAGATACACAATTTGACTTTGCAGAGTTTTAGTTTTAAAAATTGTCAAACTTTGATAAATGAGCTATTAAGCCCAAGTTTAGTTTTGGGGATTTTTTTTTTTATTTGAAAGCTTTATGCCCAAAGGTCATATCACACCAATAACAGATTCTGAATGTCTTTCGTGTTTTTTTTTTTATTAATTAATGAAAAATCTCGGGAGGACCCCCGAGATTTTTCGGTACCCCGGAGATTTTCGACTATATTATAAATAAATAAATTAAAAGAGCAGAGTCTGCTCTTTCTGATGAGGTATAACTTGGATTACCTTAACACCTTATTAATCCTTTGGATGCTATAATGTAAAATATAGTAGAAAATTTCTGGGATACCGAAAAATCTCGGGGTCCCCCCCCCCGAGATTTTCATTAATTAATTTAAAAAACATTCAGAATCTGTTATTGGTGTTATATGACCTTTGGGCAGAAAGCTTTCAAATAAACAAAAAATCCCCAAAACTAAACTTGGGCTCTAACATCATCCGATCATATAATACAAAACTAACTTTGGAAAGTTATACTCCCACTGGTAAGATATGTACGACATCATACTTGATTTAAAATGCATGTGGTGCATGTATAATAAAACCCGAAGTTTTCTACGTTGCGGATTTTCTGCGGAAATCACGGAATTTGAGGCATAACGCGGAAAACAGAATTTTGAACAAAAATGAAAAATCATGCCTAAAAATTCCCCTTAAAGACACTACTGTGGAAGACCCGTTTAAACAAGTTTCGAACTTTGCTACCCGACATATCTGACAGCGTTTGAATGGACAAATAAACACCCTAGAATACAAAAGTTCGGACAGTTATGCTGTCACTAGTACAATATGTGCAGATACAAATTGGCACATTAATTATTCTCAGCCGATAGGAAATTCTGCAACACAGCAGTCTATGAGGGAAAGCTGGCATGGTCTCTCAATGATTTTCACTTTTTTAAAGCACTTAATGATCATTTTAAACTGCAATTTTTCAGGGCTTCATTTTGAGACCGTATCGGAGATACTGGTAGCATGGGGAATCATGTAGCTCAGAGTTTTTTTTAAACTGGAAACATTGTTAAACAATGCCTTTAAAGTAAAATTAATAGATATTTATTGAATAAACTTTAACTCATTCACTAAAAAGATGCCTAATATAGCCAAAGAAATCGTGGGTTACCTGTAAATATGTCCACAAACTCGTATCAAAACCACAATGGGCCCAGTAAGCTTGAAGTTATTTGTGATTTTTTTCCAACAAAAATTCAAGTCGGAAAAAATACAAAATTACAACGCGGAGAAAAACGAAATGTGACATTTGTAAAATGGGCCCATGGGCCCAGTAAGCTTGACGTTGTTGTGCTTTTTCCAACAAAATTCAAGTCGGAAAAATACAAAATTACAACGCGGAGAAAAACGACGAGACACCTGTTGCATAAAGGGTTATGTAGCTCATTTTTTTTCAACTGCGAATATTTGTAAATTTTGCCTTTAAAGACGCTATATAACACTGTGGAAGACACGTTTAAAAAATTGTCGAACTTTGCTATCTGATTATCCGACAGTGTTTGAATGGACAAATAAACACCTTAGAACACAAAAGTTTGGACAGTTATGCTGTCACAGTACAATATGTGCAGATACAAATTCTGCAACACAGCAGTCTATGGGGGAAAGCTGGAATGGTCTCTCAATGATTTTTACTTTTTTAAAGCACTTACTGATCGTTTTATACTGCAATTTTTTCAGGGCTCCATTTTTAGACCATGTCAGAGACACTGGTAGCATGGGGAATCATGCAGCTCAGATTTTTTAAACTGGAAACACTGTTATACAGTGCCTTTAAACCAAGAAGCACATAACGTTCGTTTCAGTGTTACAATTTTTGAAAGTTTTATTATTTGCACAATTTTGACAAATTCTTGGGCCACATTATCAATGAACAGAAGCCATGTAACGATGAGGACGTGATGACGTATATGTAGCTATGATATTATTGTCCGGCAGAAGGGCTCTAGCATATGTTCCTGGTAGAAGGGCCTGAACACTAAATTGTCTTTAATTTGAAAGCCATTGGCTCTTTTCACATGAAATCAAAGTAGTGTGATATGTTTAGATTCTTCTGTCAGTCTGTTAAGTGCAACTAATCAAGTAAGGCGATATTTCTCAAATTAGAGAAAATTTACTGTTAAGTCCCTTCTGCCAGGAACATATGCTAGGGCCCTTCTGCCGGACACCCAACGGTGTGTACTTTATACAGACAAGAACTATCCTACGATTCACACCCTGCTATTAACTCGAGTCAAATCTTGGTAAAAACAGCCTGCACCCTTTAACGTAAATCTGAAAAAGGTGAAGTATTTTCTTCAAAGTTATGTCTATCGTTAGTAACTTATTAGTTGCTGGGAAAAAGTAGTCAGACTCGGCGCAGACAGCAACAAAATTCAGGAGTACACTTTAGAAGTTTTCTTCACTTTATTTCATACATACAGATGATAATTTAAAGCAGACAGTGGCGTACCTTTCTGTGCACTCTTACAACAGATTTAAGTAAGCATTTAAGCAAGTTAAGAGGTTCTTTGTGGTGATCCGCGACAAACATTCTCATTACTTTAAATGTCACTATTGATTTCGTTAACGATATTTCTGAGTGATTTAAGCGGTTCATCGCAGTCGTAAAGGCAATTAGTCTTCACAAAAAATATTATGCAGAGAAGTTGGGAAGCCAATCAAGCATAATAGACTCAGAAGACAACATACAAACAAAATTATGCTAATGGATGTACTTGTGCACTCTAATGACAAAAACACACCACGATATTAAGAAGTACGAGGTTAACATCTTCATTGAAATAGAGGAATGGCGCAATACACGTCATTAGGGCTGCTAATGAGGCTGATAGAAGACACGATATTGAAATTGATAGTCATAGAGTAGAACGATATAAAACAATCAGTGTTAAAATCAGCTCATAAAATCTTTATAGTTCTTGTCATGATTTAAGGGTATACATACCCTGATAAACTTACCGTGTTTAGTGCTCGCGTCATACGCAGGAATGCGTTGTACTTTCTCGTTTCAGCTTGTAATATTCATTTTGTGCATGCATTAACTACGGTATGTCGTACTTGTCCCACGACAAGTTGTCGTACCAACCCAGATTTAGAGCTGACGTCATCCACTTTACTGGATATAGTTTCATACACAATAAGAAATTCAAAGTAACCCTCATTTCATCTCCTACATGTCCTAAGGACCTCATTACCAAACAAGATGTGTTATTTTTAGCATAATTCAGACCTTCTTTAGAAACACACATATCGTTTGATTGACACGTGTGTTTTTTTCCTTTCTTCTATTGCTAATTGTTTTTTGTTTTACGGCCATCGTGCGTTTTGTCAAAGTCGATATAAGTTGATAAGGAGTAAACGTTTAGTGAGTCATTTTGTTTCAGCTTTGCGCACGATGTGATTGACACACATGTTCATTATAGGTCAGGTGATCCGACATTTGCTCCGGCGACAATTTGCTCCGATGACAATATCTCAGAAAACAAAAAGTTAGGGTTAGAGTTGTCATTGGGTTTCCAGTTGAGAGTAGGGTGAGGGTGAGGGTGATGGTTAGGGTTTGGGGTTAGGGTTGAGGTCAGGGTTAGTGCATGAAATAATCGTCGGAGCTATTGTCGCCGGAGCAAAACGTTGGACATTCTATAGGTCGTCCCAGTGAGGGAAATATGCCGGCTTTCTCCCTGTGTCTGTGTAATGAATTTTCTTTAAAATGTACTCCAAGTGAGAATTTTGCCCAGTTTATCACTCACAAAATATCCCCTCTGAAGGGGAGGATTTTAGCGCACATGTACCCTAACATACTCGACCCTACAGGATGACTTACACACTGTTTAAATTTCATCCCCAAACGAGAATTCCTTATATTTGACTGAAAACAACAAAGACATTAAGTGAAAATATGTTTAAAAAACTATACCAAAACTGGATTAGCACTCGTCTATGATGAACCTGTCAATGGCCTTTAGGACTTTGAAATATAGGGCCTATGTACAGGCATGTACGTATCCATTTTCGTGAAAATGGTCAATGTTTGATACGCTTAAACGGGTAATTAAAATGCCCCTTCACTGCTTCCCTCTGAAACTTTTCATTCTTTGTGGGGCAATGTATTTACCACCTAACGGTGTGCACCATGAGTGCCAACTGGTTGCACAGATACAATGGTAAGATAGAATTTCACTTGTTTGGTTTTTTATCATTTAAAGGCAGCGAATCTCATTTGCACACCTCACCCAGCACAGAAAAGGATTTCCCATGCCCTTAGGCTATTCATGAACGACATGTCTGTGAAATCTGGTGACCACTAATTACCTACAATTTGAAAAATGCACTGTAAAGTAACTGACAGCATGGAGGTCTCTTAAACCTCCATGCTGTCAGTTAGACTCCTGTGAAGCTTACTAAGCAGTTGTATTATTTTAGCAATCATGTATTGGTCTATAAAAATAATCTAAAATTATATCATGTACTTGATGAACACACATGCACTGTAAAGGTTTGAAAGAAGACGTGTAGACTTGTTTCTGTCTCTACGAGACAATAATTCAAATCAAAGTCTAATGATCACTATAATTCCACTAAGACAACCCTGCTGGAAAGAACACAGTGTGAAACACAGTGTGAAACACAATGTGAAACACGATGTGAAATATAGTGTGAACACACTGTGAATACAGTGTGAAATCTCTTCACAGTGTTAAATGCGAGCGTTTTAACATTGTGAATCATCAATTCAGGGTGTGGAATAGAACATCACTATGTGAACACTCTGTGAAAACCTCACCACAGTGTGAAATCATTTGCACACCGTTGAATTCTGGCGTTTTCACATAGCCGACTATGTGAACACATTGTGAGCACACAGAGGACACTGTGTTTCCAGCAGGGAAGGTTTCTGTTTCCTATATACCTTGCTAAATAGTATTTTCTCTATATACCAGTTTATTTACACAATGTTAATTTTAGCACTACAAAAGAGACGATTGGCCTTTAAAAAGAAAGTGAGTCGTTTCACTCTTAGTTTCCGAACCTTGAGAAATTTTGTTTTGTTTTTCAATCATAACTCACTATAGATCCAGGTTTCCTCCCCCTGATCATAATAACTTGATCCATGAATTCACCAGTCAGAGACTTGTGTTTAAATGTCACGCCCTCCTCTTTTATAAACATATATATATTTAAGTTTATAGTTAGAAAGACGGAGACGACAAATTCTATTTACACTGGGAATGATATGTGTCGAGAAGAAAAACAAAGCAATCCAA
>JZLH01S0023394.1:30704-43053 GCA_001188425.1 Eucidaris tribuloides | reverse complement strand
TAAAATTCCATATGCCCAACCGCCTACGCTTGCTATACACTGTAAAAAAAACTCGTCAAGCTGACAAAAACAAATTCGTCCAGCTGGTGTCTCTATCGCCCAATTTTTATTCGTCATAGTTCTGGTGCGTAACAATTTCTTTCGTCAGGCTGACGAAGAAAATCTCGTCCTGTATCGACGAATTGTTTTCGTCAAGCAGCTTGTGCCAGGCTGACGAAGAAAAATCTGGTCTGCTGTGGTGTCTATATCAATGATTTTTTCTTCGTCAAGCATCTTGTGCCAGGCTGACGAAGAAATCTGGCTCCTGCTGTGGGGTCTGAATTGGCGATATTTTTTGTCAGCATCTCCTTGTCATCAGGTCTTCCGCACTGAGTTTGCGCTGTCTGCGGATAGTTCAGTTCTGTTAGGGAGCGATTGTTCACAACAAACAGAAAAACTGCACCGATAATCATGTGAATTTAATGACACGTACTTGACACAAATGAAATATTCCTTCACTTATATGAGAGTTCAGTAATCAATATATGTCTTATCTTCACTGTGTGAGTAATGATCATAAACCATTAAATCAAAGACTTGTGCAGTTGAGGATAATAAAACCCTTGTCATAATTATAGAGTTACTTGCTTTACCTGTATCTGCAAGGCGAGTAAAGTATTTAATATTCACTTTCAGTATTAATCGTGATTTTACTTTTCTTCTTTTAAAACTTAACATAAACATTGAGTGCTCAAGAGAAAAAGTTACAACATGAATTAATACTCCATATGTTAACACCCAATTCAACTGATAATCTTAAATCATGTTTTACCCGGGTATAAAACTAAAGGCATTAAGACATGTCAACAACAGAATGTCTGCGAATTGCTAGCTTTGGGATGTACATAATGGGCTGCCCATAGCTTATCGCAATGATCCCGGCTATCACTGTTCGTAGTAGCTCACAACGCATTGCTGCTGCTAAACCGAGAAGATCACGATGATGCCCATGTTACGATCAATTCACAACCGAAAAGATGAAACAAAAATGATACCAATATTTGATTAAGTAATATTTATGGGGTATTTTCCCTTGAAAACAAATCAGCTTTCACAATGTTTATCACTTACTCTACGTCATGTAAATGTTAATGTCACAATGCTAAGGATACTGTGAGTCGAATGGAATCCGCGGCTCTTAGTTGATGCCCAGGTAATAAATCCGATCCAGTATTCCCAAATTATGATCGCATATTGATCAGAATGTTGTACGGGCTGAATAGCAGATTTTCCAGATAATTAAGTCCAAACAGATGATCCAAGATGATTACAAATTATAGAAACCCACTGGTATGACTGTATAATGTCCCATTTGCAGAGTATAGCAAGTGTAGCAGAATCCCAGATGAAAACAATGTTCAGCACTAAGTTCACACGTCTCACAAGTTATTCCCAATTCTGCAGATAATATACATGTAGAGTAATCAAATATTAATGCACACAGTGTAAGGCTTTCTCAGGCAGGATTCTCATAAGCACTATAAAACAAGAAGGTAACTATCCACACAGAGAAACTCTCATGTAGATATAAATAGTAGATATATGTGTATCGAACCAAGGTCACGATAAACTCCAAAATGCAGGTTACTATTAATGAGCTAAGATGACAGAAACTCTAAACTCATGTCCAAAACATCTCTGATATATATATCTGTACATCTAGAAAGATCTATGGATCACTTTCTAAATATACAGAGTCATAAACACAATGGTTTTCTGAGAAATACCTTTTCTACAACATATCTAAACTATTCCATTCATAAACTAAACATGGCCTAAAGGTCATGAACTTACACACTGGCATCATTCACCTGAGGCTCTTTATTATGCTAATTAGCTAACACCTGGGCCCCCAGAAGCATCTAGCATGTTTCACATTGCTTGTCATGTTATTTCACTTGGCAGGCAGTGAAAATATTTCAATGTTGATTTCACCACAAGCACAATAGACAGCATCTAATTTACTGGCTACATAATCAAATTAACACAAATTTATAACACCCAAGATGATCAAGCGTAGCAGATATCGCTTCGATGTTTGCCAGAAAACAGAACCAAGAGAAACAAGAGTCGACGCATCAGCCTTGTCGTACCAGTATTCGCTGGCCGTTACATTCACCAGGCAGAGCATGGGAGAGGGCAGGAGCCAGCTATCGCATGTCGGCAAAGCTGTTTAACAAATATTATGTAACCAAACATTGTCATGGCAACTTTTGGCTGAAAAACCGTAGCTTTTTCTATCCACGAAAATATAATGTATTCAACATAAAAAACACAGAACAATTATTCTGATTCTTTCTGCAAAACTCTAATATTATGAATTAAATCGCACGTAAGAGTTAAAACTCGCTTTGTGATTCTGGTGCTAATTACAACTCAGATTTTTTTGCAGTTTGTAAAAAAAAAGATGAAGAACATATAGATCAAACGGATCAATAAGGATCAATAAGCAAACATTTTAAGGAGGGCAGAGATGATGAAACACGTAGTTTCGTTATGAATTACACAGTCATGATGCACATTACGAATACGCCAAGTTCTGTTAAACAAAAGGTGGCATTCTTCTCCTTAAAGGCATTGTATAACAATGTTTCCAGTTTAAAAACTCTGAATTACATGATTCCCCATGATACCAGTGTCTCTGATACGGTCTAAAAATGAAACCCTGAAAATATTGCAGTTTGAAACGATCATTAAGTGCTTTATAAAAGTTTATTTGTCCGATCAAACACTGTCAGATATGTCAGATTGCAAAGTTCGACAATTTTTTAAACGGGTCTTCCACAGCCGTCTTTAAGAAGTGATTTTCTTTTTACATTATTTTGAAAATAGGACTACAATCTAACGGGAATTTTTGCTCTTATATATGAGAGTGAAGAATGGCTAGATTAGCGAATTAGAAATTACCCCAATTTTGTAATTTTCAAAAAAAAATAAACCTTTAAAATATGTATTTACCAGGCCTAAAAAAACCGTCTTTTCAATGTGTATTTTCAAAAAATTCCTACCGTGGGAGGAGGTATCCCTCCTTCCACACCCTCCTCCGCTCGGTGAGTTTCCCTGCCTGGCAACTATGACTATGCAACTACATTTTTTTTTTACATAGGCCTACTCCCTATTCATCTTTTTAAAAATGTGACTACAATCCCTAATAATTTTCCCCAAAATATACTTTACAATATGTATTAGCCATGCCTGGAATCACGGTTTGTTCTATGCGTATTTTAAAAAAAGTTCCTACCGTGGGACGGGGGTATCCCCTTCGGTGGCGTAGCTAGGATTTTTCAGCAGGGTGGGGGGGGGTGTCTTGAATTTTTTTTTTTTTGGGGGGGGGGACACTAAATCCCAGGTCATTTTTTTCCGGTCACGCCAGCCGCCGAAAACCCGCTCGGGGGAGGGGGGGGGGGTAGTGACGAATTTTTTTCCCCCCAAATCCAAGGTCCAAATTTTTTCCCGGTCACACCAATCGCCCGAAAACTCGCTCAGGGGGGGGGGGGGTGAAGAATAAAAAAAAATTCTACAAGTCCCAGGTCCAACATTTTTTTCTCCAAATTCCAGGTCTAAAATTTTTCACGGTCATAATTTTTGTGGGGGAGGGGGGGGGCGTCCTGGGGGGGCACCTGGGGGCACACGAAATTTGTGTGTGTGTGGGGGGGGGCACGTGCATTCGCTCCCTCGCATGTTTCCGTCAAACCCCCCTGTAGCCCCCCTAAAATTTTCGCTCTAGAACCGCGCCTGTATTCATTCATGCAGAACTGAATACCATGACTTTATAAATTTAATGTCAAAAATCATTTTGCTACACTTTATGGCTTTGACACTGTGAAAAACTTGAAAAGAGAGACGGACAGGTGGTGTGACTGTCACAATCTCGTTTCTTTTTTGCCATACCTTGTGGTAAAGTGAAATTGACTTATTATAGATCTAGGCCTATTACTTTTGAATATGTTTACAATGATTGATTTGGAATCTGCATCGCTTTGTTGTCGCCACAGTAGTATTTTGTTTATTCTGTTTATTACAGGAGGCCGAAGGTCTGTTTCGTGGTACTCTCTCTGCTGTGTTTGATTAGCGTTGGTGTAACAATCGGTTTAGTGGTCCAGTACAAGATTCAGGCGATACCAGCGTAAGTGGACATTTTCCTTCTACTGTATTTGGCCCAAGTTATTGTGATAGCGGCCTTGCAGGTAGCTTATTAACCCTTATTGTGCCCTTTATGTTAAAGGGGAAAGAAACCCAGATATTTTTCCTAAATTCAGAGAATACAGAACAATAAAAGAGGGAAGTAGTGAAAGTTTGAGCAAATTTGGTTGAACAGGTCAAGAGTTATCATTGTTCAAAGTTTATTTAATCGTTGTTGTGAAGGATCCTTGAATTGGCAACTCTACCCATTTTTTTAGATGAAAGTGAGGAGAACTTCCCATTGGATTTGTACACAAATATTCGCAAATTTGCATTTTTCTGAAGTGTCAGTGGAGAAAGCAACTAAATCCTGTCGGAAACCAGATCAATATTTGCTAGGACATACTTGCACAAAAAGCAAGAGCAAATCAGATATATGATGAAAAATGAGAATATGTGAAAAATTGTGTACAAAACCAATGGGGAGTTACCCACACTTTCAACTAAAAAGCTGTCAGAGTTGCCAATTTAAGAATCCTCCATAACAAGGATTAAATAAACTTTGAACAATCATAACTCTTGAACCGTTCAACAAAATTTGTTCAAACTTTCACCAATTTCCTTTTTGTATTGTTCTGTATTCCCTGAATGCAGGAAGATGTCTGGGTTTCATGCCACTTTAAGCCCAGGATCATGAGCACATCCTCCAGGACCAGATTTATGCTGAGGCCAAAGATCATTAACCATTTTTTCTTGTGAGAAAAAATGTCCCAAGCATTAATGTGGATTCGGGAAATTCAGAACATTTCGGCTACCCACCGAGGTGCAGGGACACTTAGGGACCCTCACAGCGGCGTCCGTCCGTCCGAAGTCCGTCCGTCGCAATGACGTTGCAACCATTAGCCCGTCTGTAAACAAAGTCTGGTGTTAGATAATGCCTTACAGGGACTTCAGTGTAATTTGAAGATCACGGTGAGAAAGTGCCAAAAGTCGCTGATTTCAGACTATAAATCGTCAACGTTAATACATGTATACCTTTAGGGAAGTCAAAGGTCAAATGAAGTCCAACTTAAAAATACCTGCAAGTTTCTTCTGGAGTTGGTAACTCTTGAACCATAAGGTGATTTGAAAGCAAACTTAGATTGTAGGTGTGTTACAGTGATCTCAATATTAGTTTGGGATCAAGTGTCATGTATGTAGGCTGAATTAGGTCAGATGTAAATGCCTCGTCTAAATCAAACGCAGGGAATTTATTCAATGGTCAAGCAATTGAAGAGACATGATTTTGCAACGATTTACAGAAAATACATTTCTTTTTTGTCATCCGCTATGAATCCTCGTGGTTAATAATTTTCAGTTATTCAATTAAAGAGTACGTTTTCTGATAAGAATGGCAAACGTAAGATTCTCAATTCGACGTAAGTTACATAGCTGAGCCCATGCGCGGTTTTACGGAGGGGAGGGGGAGCCTATGGGGGCTGAAGCCCCCCCCCTCCAAAAAAAAGAAGAAAAAAACACACAAAAAACAAACAAACAAAAACAAAATAATAAAAAAATCGGGAAAAATATTTTACAATGGAAGGAATGAATAAATTAAGCGATCTATATCAAACATTCAGATATTAATAGAAGGTAAACAAATGTTGAAATATGTATTTACGTTGTCCAGAAACACGTCTTTTTATGCAGAGGGGGATTCCTCTCACACCCTCCCCTTCGTTTGCTTCGCTCCCGTCCAAGTATGAATACCAAATTACAGTTTTCACATAATCCTTGTACATCTTGATATCCTCACTTCAATCCCTAATGACATTCATGAAATATACCATTAAAATACTAAATTTACCATGCTTAGAAACACTTCTTTTCTGTGCATATTTTCAAAAAGTTCCTACCGTGGGAGGGGGTATCCCTACTCTCACACCCTCCCTTGCTCAGGGGCGCAAATCCAGGGGGGGGGGGACAGGGGGACATGTCCCCCACAATTTCGTAAGGTGGGGGACGACAATATCAAATGTCCCCCACCGAATTTACAAGCGTGCATAAGTCTCTACGTCTGTGATTGTGGTTTGGCTATAATTTGGCAGTACGAAAAAAAAAATGGCAGGCAGGGTCCTGCATGTGATGTCCCCCCTACATTTAAAAATGGATTTTCGCCCCTGCCCCTGATCGGTCGTTTTACTCCCTCGCAAGTACCCAATTATAGTTTTTCACATACTCCATGTACATCTTTTCGAAAACCTGACTACAATTCCTAATAATGTGTATTTACTTTGCCCAGAACGCGTCTTTTCTATGCGATTTTTCCAAAACTTCCTACTGTATCCCCCTCCCACACCCTCCTCGCATGTTTTCGTCAAGCCCCAGCAGCACCCCTAAAATTGTTGCTCTAGAACCACGCCTGGCTGGGCCCACTTCAAATTCCGATCATCTAAAAAAAAAACTCGAGATGACCGCAAAGTAGGCTGGTAATAATTAATTAATAAAAAAAATAACAAGCCACTAATGGTATTTGACTCCGGCCATTTCTACCTCGTGACCAGTCTCGTTGTGTATCACTATTGTAGCAAGCTATGGTTAATCTTTAACTTTTTGGGCCCCTGTCGATTTATGTCGGTAAGTCCCTATAAATCAAAACATCACATTTGACAGAAGGATCAGACACCTTATCACACTTTTCTCCCGCAAGCGTTTTGCTAAAATTCGTCGTTTGTTGTTTGTAGTTATAACTCATTTTGCAAATGTGTTATTTAAAAAATCCATTAATTGTGTCCGTGAATCTTTGTTTCTTCATGTTTTTTTTATTAGAGACAATTCAGTCTTGTCACTTGTGGTGTACACGAAGCCATATTGCCGAATCCCACCTTACCTCATTGGAATTGCACTTGGTTATATTCTTTATGCCTGGAAAGGGCGTAAGGTAAAGATTAACAAGGTGAGTGACAGGCATGTACTGTATCTTTAAAAAAAAATAACTAATATATCTGCAATAGCAATTTTCTACCTTATGCCTTTACTGTTGTTTGCTGAAATAAATGTGCAGCACGAAAATTTAGTGTGCGTCTTTTATTTATTCCAAGTATAGTTTTGATCTAAATTACAACTTTTTCACGAATCGTTCACAAAGTAATCTGTTGTCACGAAGGGCATACATACAACATCAAAGCTACTAGAAACTGCTTATAGTGACTAATTGTGATTTTCAAATTATTGGTGAGCAGTAATATATTCACCATTTTCTAACCCCTTTCTGAGCTGAAAACCCAAGTGACAACGCCAACCATTATTTTTTGTCCACTGAGATATTGTCACCGACGCAACTGTCTCCTGAGGCAATGTCGAATTACGATTTAAAAGTCATTTTCGAAGTCATTTTTTTTATAACAAGGAGACCCTAAGATAATGCAAATGTATAGAAAGAAAGGGAGCTTGCGATTTTATCAATTTACAATGTCCTATAATAACCCGTTGCAGACGTTTTGATTTGATAAAACATGTATTTTCCATATATCCCAGCCGGAGATATCTCGAACTTAGTCTCCAAAAGCTTAATCCCCTATCTATGCTGAGAAAATGTAACCTTTTTATTTCAATAATCAAAGACATATTCAATATAAATTTCATAATTCAATATTGAACTGAGTGAATGAATATTGATATCATATGCTATACCTGTTAAAATATAAACTCCTCAAAAAAAGTTTGGAAATCTGACTTTGATCGATTATATCTCCCTTATTGTAGTAGTAATCACAGCATGCTTGGTGCTAGCCAAAAGATTATTTAATTTTCTTTAAAATACTACCCTATACTTATTATTATTATGCTATCGGGGAAAGGACAGTATTTAAAATATGGGATAAAGTGTAAATTGAAAAGCTGCAAAATGACCGGTGGTAATGAAGAGTCAATAAAGAACACAGTGGCGTAACTACGGTGGGGGGGCACGGGGGGGGGCACGTGCCCCCAATCGTCCGGCAAAAAAAAAATGAAAGGGAAAAAAAGAAAAGGAGACAAACGAAAAAGAAATTTGGGGCTAGCCGTGATAGAAATTGCTCTTAAATGACCTTTGGAACTAGTCTTTTTAGAGTCCTCCTGTTAATTATACCTGTTCTTTTATTGCAAACTTATTGAAAACTGCTTAAGCTATTATTAGCTATGTTTGTTTACTCAAAATTGCAGCGAAGGTTTGTGCAACAACATGAATTTTCGGGCGGTCTCACGTATATTGTTAATCGTGGCACGCAAGTATACGCATGTCCAGTTCAGCATCTTTTTCCATTTCGCAACATATATACATGAGGTAAAGTCACTCTTCTCCAGGGTGATGTAGTCCCACGGGGGGAGGGGGGGGAGGGATACTCACGTATATTTGGTATATTGGGATGTGCCGCTGGGAAGGGTGACTTTTTCAAGAAAGATCCTTAGACGTAAGTCCCATTTTGTTTCGGCGCGCTCTGCGCGCATACATCAATCACAAATTTCAAATTTTCGGCGCGCTTCGCGCGCAAACATATCCCTTTTCAAATTTTCGGCGCGTTTTGCGCGCAAACATATAATATTTTCAAGTTTTGCCCATGCGCGCCAAAAATTTAGGAAACCCTTAGACATGGGTGCCTATTTACGGCAAAAGGACCCTTAGATGCGGTTATGGGTTCGGAGTTCTCTGAGTACCCCCCCCCCCCCACCCCGGGATATAATGAGCTGAAATCCAGAGATTTCATCGCTTGCAGAGAAAATGTGTGTGTTTTAAATAATCGACGAGTGTACGCCACTGAAAGAACATGTTCTTTTGTTATGAAGTAATGTCCATTGTTCTCAGCTGGTCAACCACGAATGTCAATATTAATAGGGGCCCCTGCCACTTCATTTCTTTATGACTCTGAGATAAAAGGCTTTGCAAAATGACCCAAGTTCGGTAAGCCACCTAATATCTTTCCCTGTTGATGAGTGAGTTTCCCAATGTCTCTTTGGTTGTTATGCATTAAATATACGTGTGTACAAGCAAGCAAGCTTACCGAACTTGGGTCATTTTGCAAAGCCTTTTATCTCAGAGTCATAAACAAATGAAGTGGCAGGGGCCCCTATTGATATTGACATTCATGGTTGACCAGCTGAGAACAAAAGACATAACTTCAAAACAAAAGAACATGTTTTTTATTGACTCTTCATTACCACCGGTCATTTTGCAACTTTTCAATTTACACTTTATCCCATATTTTTAGATACTGCCCTTTCACTGACAAAATAATCATAACAAGTAGGATATCATTTTAAAGAAAATTAAATAATCTTTTAGATGATACAAAGTATACATTAATTGCTATCATGAAAAGGGAGAAATAATCATTCAAACTCAGATTTCCAATCTTTTTTTGAGGAGTTTATATTTTTAAAATTTGCATTAATGGTTTCGTAATTGGATACGTCAAAGTTTTAATGTAATCAATCTGTCGCAAATCCTAAATTTAGATAATTATCATAATGGACATTCAGACAGTCAGAGACCTGACATTGTCAGCGATAAAATCAAACAAATTAAACTTTAGAGTCTACAATTCCATTAACTAACACTAATGATAGCAAATTACCGTTTCATTCTTACACATGATAACTTTACCCCCAAAAGAAATGTTAAATTGTAAACTTTACTGTGTCTTCTCCAGATTGTTGAGTAGCAAGGGCGCCGTGGCGAGCGGGGGGGGGGGGGGGGGCGGGGCACGAGGGGGCCACTTGCCCTCCAAATAAATTTACTGGGGTGGAGGGGCGGCAAAACGAGTTTTTCGCCCCCCCGCCCAATGTGCCCCTGAAAACGGTAAAAAGTATAATTAATCAATTACAACTACAAAAGACCAAAATGAGCAATAAAGGCAATTTTCTTGTTAAAATGGTCAATTTCATAATAGCAAATAATGCAAAACCTTTCGCCCTAACGGCGCCCTGATACACTTCAAGAAATTTAGTGTATTGGTGGCCTTCGTTCCTTCGACGAGTGTGTGCCCCCATGTAACATTATCCGTTCAGTTAAACCTTTCATTTCCCTTTCGTTCATAGTTTTCTAGTTATATAAGAATATTTTCATTGCCTCGAACAATGCGCCTCACGTTTCAAGCTTTTGATGAAAACATTTCCAGACTTAAACGACATGGAAAGTGGATCGTGGCTCACCTAATGCAAATTGATATCTCTATTGCTCGAAAGAATAAAACATTGCGCTATATCAGCGGCACATTACTTGTGAATTAGCTTAATGTTAGCTATACTCTTCATCGTAGAATGAAATTTACAATGATTGCTGAGCTCTCGGTCGGGTCGTTCGCGCATATAAATGTGCTACCAATATATAACATGTTTCTGAAGGACTATTGCATACAAGATTGAGTCTTGTTAGTTTAATATAGCGTAATACAAGAATTAGATTAGATTAGACGTGAAACATTGTATATCATTGCTGAAGCGCCTCTGCCTCGCCTTTTGCTCGTACTAATGTAATATGAATCAGTTTCATAAGTTATGTTCATTCTCTAGAAATTTGTTTATAATGCTCTATCACGCGAACTGCTATACTCCTAGTTTTACGAAAAGTCTCTATTTATAAAAGTATACCTTTAAAATATGGTCTTACGCCATGCTAGATCACGTGTCTTTGTCTAATGTCTAATATTTCAAAATTTCCTGCCCGTGGGCGAAGGGGGTATCCCCCTCCTTAGCTACTCTCCCCCGCCTTCGGTTTGATTTCGCTCTCTCGCAAGTATGTCGTACCCTCTCCAGTGTGAAAATATGTATTTTCCATGCCCCTAGCCTAAACGTCGTTGCTATGCGTATTTCAAAAAGTTCCTGTCGGCAGGATACATAACCCTGAATTACGTAGATGTGACTATAAATTACGTTCAGTGTCATACTTCCTGTACGTCTTATTTGAAAAGACCTGTCTCACATATCCCCATTATCTTGAGATAAAACTATACCTCTTAAATACGTATTCACCATGCCTAGAATAGTCTTTCCGGGGTCCTTTCTATGCATATTTTTCAAAAAAGTATACAATTCGCTCGGGAGGGGGGATTCCAGTCACCACCCGCAGCGTCGCGGTGTCGTTTTCCTCGGAAGTATGAGACTAACCCAATTACAGGTTCTTCGACATACATTACTCTACATCATTATTGAAAAAAAAACCTGAACACTGATGATTCATACCTAATAATTTTCAGAAGGTAGTGTACTCCTTCTAATATGATATCTTAACCATGCTGATCGCGGGTCTTGTTCTATGGTATTTTCAAAATCCTACGTCGGGGAGGGGGTTCCCCCTCCCCCGACCGCCACCCCTCCCCCCGTTCGGTCGCCTACATGTACGCTCGCCTCCCGTGGTTTCCGTCAAGCACCATAGTAGACCCCCTTGAAAATTGACTGCTCTTAACTCAACCCGCGCCTGCCCAACACCTCCGCTCGCTCCCCGCATCGGCCGCTTCGGCTCACCTCGCTGGAGGAAACTCACTCAGGGCCTATCTGTTTAAGATTAAATGTGCCCATGCGAGATTCTTTGCCCCTTCAAAACTCAAAAGATTGTTCCCGGCGCGCCTGTTGAGTAGTGCCCGGCCCATCCTGTTTACGGCTTACCTTTACATTAACTTCTATATTTCCCCTATTTTATCTACCTATCAAAAGGGCCATGACGTCCTTTGGCACCATTTTTAGTACGCCTTTGTTAAAAAAAACATTTGTACTTATTACCACACGTGATATTTTCATGTCAAAATTTCAATAGGAATGATATTTAATTTAAACCTCATTTACCTCATGGATATGACGAAACTGACCTATGTGGACCAATATATAACTCTTACCTTTCTTTAATTAAATCTGTATTTATACTCTGTACCATGTAACCGAATTGATCTCATAAATAAGTCCTGAAATGTCACATCTGATGCACCCTTCATTTTAACTTTACCTTTCAATATTTATTCTTGCTTCTGTTAGAAATCAGTTATACATTTATTCTATATATATATAGTTACAAACTATTGTCAAACAGGTATATGGTATAGAGTTTAAAACTCATTTCACTTAATCAAAATGTCCTTAAACGTAACTTATGAGGGAGGTATGTTTTGCTTTTTGCCCTTTACACCTTTATACAGTCGAAATCACATTCTTTATGAAAACAACTTGCAGTTGTTACTCT
>JZLH01S0023394.1:8260-24494 GCA_001188425.1 Eucidaris tribuloides | reverse complement strand
TTGTACTTTTGAAAAGTGACATTTTTGCCTTTATTACGTGCTCACTCATGCATGACTTGACGGATCAATCACATTTAAACACAGAAGTTAGTCAATGAGTGCAGAAACACTCCTGCCAAATTATTCTGCTTAAAACCATTTCGTTAAAAAGTTATGGAATTTTCAAAAAGGGGGAACTTATTTTTTGTGTAGTGTTCAGATAGAGAGATACACGCAGATATTTCATAGCTCTTGTTTCTTTTTAAAACTAAGAATATTTGTATTCATATTAATCGGCCATTCGGCATGTTTTGTTTCCACAGGCCATCTACTTCGTTGCCGTGTTTGTCTTCGGATATGCCTCGGCAGTGCTAGTAACGCTAGCCGTTGAATTCCCGATGATGAATCTGGAAAAACTTGTGAGGAAAACGAAGTAAATTCTGACGTGATTATAACGCCATCTCATATCGTCTTCATAGAACCATGGACCTATACTAACGAAAGTAGGTCGATGGTAGAAGTTAAATCTCATTTTTGATATGAAGTCGAGGGATTTATTATTTTTCACTCAGAAATCCCACAATAGTATGTCAAGCCACGTTATGAAAACATTGCGATGTTGTCAATAAAGTATTACTTATCTACTTATACTATGTAATATAGGTAGAATAAGAGATGGGCGAGCAAATATCATTTATTATATTCCATTCCATTTATTGTATAGTTCTTTCTATAACATTATTTACACAATACAATAATAAATACAAACAATATTTTCATAAATAACACAAATCTACATGTCAATGAATGTGTGATATATAAACATATAAACATATATAAACTAAATGTAACTATACAATGGGACTAACACATAAGCAGGGCTTAAGACATGGCTTCAGATTTGACATATGGGTTTTACTGCCAAAAATGGGGACAAAATTAAGTTGCCTACAATATTATATTGAATATGTTTTCTTGACTGAAATTTTGTGTAGAAATCATTTCTGAAGTCAGAAATGCAAAATCTGCATTCTGGAGGACGCAGTATGACTCATCAGCAATAAATGTCAGAATCATAAAATTAGGCACATGCACAGCACATCTGTATGATACTTTGAGGTCACTTTACTTCTTGTCCACACTTATTCAGGGTCTTTGAAGCTACATTTCTTGTTCTCGTGAACATCTGACATCTGAATGGTGTATGTACAGTAGATGCAGGTCACATGATTGCGCAATAGCGAAGGTATCAAACATTTGCAATTTTGCTTAAAAATATAGGTGCTAAGTTTTAGTGTATCCAAGCCCAACTGCAAATTTTTAGGGTTAGGGTTTAATGTAGGGTGAGTGTACCCTATATATCCACAACCCCAACCCTAACCCTAATCCTAATTTCCCTTGAAAAGTATTAATTTATGGCAGTTCTACATGTTGTGATTGTGTACCGTACATGAATACGTGGATGCCTTGACACATTAGTGCCTATGCCACACTAACTTTGAAAAAAAATTCTCAACAATTATGCAACTTGACAAAAGATTGGTGCCATTTCCTTTTAAGAATATATCTTGGGAATAATCGATTAACTTTTCAGCAGTGTTACCCTTTTCACCTTTTTTCGCGGGTTGTCGAAACGCCCAATTTTAGGTAAAATTTGGATGCCGCAAATTGAAAAAAATTCTAAAATTTTAGACAGGGTGAAAGTTAATTGCATAATGTAGGGACTTACTGTCATGACTGTGGGCATAATCAATTAAATTTTCAAGCCTTTAGCTCTTTTTGTTTTCTGGTAATACCAATTTTATTGAACAACGGCATTTTTTTCACGCAATGGAAAAATTAAGGGGTAGGAGAAATATTTTTGTATTTGTTGATTTATTTGTATACTTGAAATGAACCAGGTATCAATTTGAAACTTATTAAAATCTGCATAAACTGACAGGTTAATCATTACTGTAAACCCTTCCTATCTAGAGATGTGATTGTGCAAGGAAACATTTTTGTCCGAAACTGCTAAATTTTGAATGTCGTTTGTCACTTGACATGTCAAATTTAAATGATTCTGGTGCGCAAATTATGAAATAAATGATAAAGAAATACTGGAATCCATAAGTTATTACCTTTAAATGATATATTAACAATATAAAGGGTCATATCTATGTAGATTGAAGACTCTGCAAGTATACGAAGTTGGTAGGTGAAAATTTTTGTCACCCGAAAAGTGCGATTTTCAGGCAAAATCGGCCACAAATCCGTATTTTGTAACACAATGGTGTGTGATACGGGGTTTTAGATTAAAGAATCATAATCTACAGATAATTTTACCCAAATAATGACATCATGGAAATTAAACATGGTTATTTTCACCCCAAAATGATTTTATTTCCACACTTTGGCAGTAAAACCTATGTCAAATCTGAAACCATGTCTTAAAGAGTGATAGTCACGGACAAAAAACATGAATAGTGTATTACAAACAGCTGAGATACCTTACAGGCAGATAGTGCACCTGTTTGATAAAATACTGCATACATAATTGTATATAAAACATAGAACATTTGCGCATGTGTATAGACATAGATATTGAAAACGCACATATAGTGACAGTTCGGGTGGGGGTGTATGGTCAAAGTACACCAATATTATTAACTGGTTTAGATCGGTATATGGCTTAAACAACAAAACCGGTTAACCCGAGTAATGGGTGATAAAGAATTCCTTTATGTCATGTTTAAAGGAGTAAAATGAATGACGGTTACGTATTTAGACTGGTTGGGAGTTCCACATTTCTGGGCCAGAGTGTCTAATAGACTTATGTGTCAAAGCTGTAATGGAATTATGTAAATGAAAGTCGGTTGCACGTCGGGAAGAATATGAATGAAGGCTTTTGTTTGTTCTACACATGTTATTAAACGATATGGGTAAAAGGTTGGTGCTATAACAATACATGAAAAGGGCAACTTGTAAAAAGTGAATGTCACTGATTTTAAGAGTGGATCTGAGTGGTCTCGGTAACCTGCGCCACTGCATATACGAATAGCTGTTTTCTGCAGGAGGAGGAGAGGTTGTACACTGGTTTTTGAACTGGCCCAGATTATGGTACAATATAAGATATAAGGTAAATTTAATGTGTTATATAACATAAACAGAATTTCATTAGGTAAATAGTACTTTATGCAGGACACCAATATTTCGAGAGATGGGAGTCAGTTTATGGTTGATATGATTGGACCAGCTTAGGTTTTCATTAATAAATATGCCTAGGAATTTTGTATGCGTTTTCCTTTCCAGGATAGTATTAGCAATTTTTATTTCAAAGCGATGGGCAATGGGTTGTTTCCGAGGATGCTTAAAATAGATAAAGTTGGTTTTAAGTAAATTTAGTGATATCATGTGGATATGTGGATAATTTAGGTAATTCAGAGTTCAAAGTATTTACGAGTGTATTGAAATTGGGATTAGACAGGAAAATATTAGTGTCATCTGCAAAATTATATGCATTGAAGTACATTAGAAACATTACTAATATCATTTATGTATATTAAAAATAACAAGGGACCCAATATGGATACCTGGGGAACGCCACATGTGATAGACAATGTTTTGGAGTGAATATTTTCAGGACACGTGAACTGTTTACGACTTATTAGATAACTAGAAAACCAGTCGTGTGGAACTTCCCGGATACCATAATGCTGTAATTTGGATAAGAGTATTGCATGATCCAGAGTATCGAATGCCTTGCTAAGATCCATGAACACGCCAATGACGTGTTCATGATTCGCCAAGGCAGTCGATACTCTGTTATAAAATTGAGCTATAGTGCTTAATCAGTGGAGTGCAATTTCCTGAAACCGCATTGGTCGGGGTTAAACAGATTATTATATGTGAAGAAATCACATATTCTGTTATATACAATACGTTCAAGAATTTTTTGGAAAATGGATATTAATGACATCGGCCTGTAATTGCTAACAGTAGCGTACGCAGGATTTTGCCAAGGGGGTGTTCATCCGCGGCCAAATCCTAGGTCTATTTTTTCCCCGGTCACGTGTTTGGGGGTGGGTTACACCCCCTTTGACAAAAGGGGGTGTTTGAACACCCCAAACACCCCCCCCCCCCGCTTACGCGTAAGATTGCTAATGCACGCTGGGTAATCTTCCTTATAAATTAGAGTAACTTTGGCAGTTTTTAAGGGAGATGGAAAAATACCATTTGTTAGCGAAAGATTGAAAATATGGGGTGAGAAGAAAGTGAATTATTTGTTTTAAAAAATATGTAATAATCTCGTCATGGCCGGTAGATTAACTGGATTCAGAGATTTAACAATGTTAAGTACTTCGACGGTATTTGTGGGGTTAAAATATACAGAGTGATTACATGGTACATGGAGATATTCATTATAGCTTGTATTAATACGGTCGATTTTTTTGTGCTTGCTCGGGGCCAATATTGGTAAAGTATTTGTTAAAGTATACTTAGCTACATCCTTGGGCAGGTTTACTATTTCATCATCAGACTTGAAGGAAGGAACATTCGTATTTTTGTTTGTTTATTTAATATTTTGTTTATTGCATTCCACGTTGAAAACATGTTACCATTGGCATGTATATTGATTTGAATAGACATTTTTACGTGATGTTCGTATTATTTTCTTTAATTCATTTCGAATTTTCCTGTACTTATTGTTTCTTCATTTGGGTTGCGAATACTAGCCATAAACTGTTTCGTCTTTTTATAGACATTAATATTGCTTTTGTTATCCATGGGTGTTTACTTTTGTTGTTGCCTATAGCTATTTGGTCCTTGAAAATATGAAAATAAAGAAAACGTACAATTTATTCCAAAAAAGGTCATATGCTTGCTCAGCATCTGTGCACAAGAGTACAACATTCCAGCTTTCAGATATTAATTCGTTTTTGAGACGAGTTATATTTTCTTGTGAAAATTAGCGTTTTAGCACTTTTGTTTTATTTTTACGGGAATCATGATGGATATTATTCAGAACAACATATATTAATAAATGATCTGATGTGTCAATATAGAAAATACCACTGTTTATGTTAATAAAGATAATATCAATTAAAGATACAGATGTGAACTTATTCTTGTAGGTTATAGATTGTAGTGGATAATGCATTTGATTGTAATATATTTTATGTTCATCCAAGCGTGAACACATAGTTCATGAAAATAGTATCAAATGATTCGAAATAAATAACCCTTTCAAAGCATATATGAAAATCTTTCGTTTAAAGCTGATTTTTTAAGTTATTAGCAATTCTCTAACGATCAAATAAAAAGATGTATAATTCTATCAACATAAAAAAACGAAATACTTGCATCATACCTGATTCAGTCTGTTATTTTATGTATTTCATTCCTTGACTTGGTTTTCATTAGAAATACTACACCTTAGTTTACCATTCTTAATCATTAAATAGTGGGATAGAGTGGGGTATGGTTAGGTCGGTACTATAAAGATGGGACCACTTGATTTTTTCTTGTGAAATTGTATTTTATCGTGATAAATGTTAATAAACTACCATGCTTTGGGATAACCTATTCTCAAACTCTTCGAGCTTTTGCGGTTAACCCATATTTCCGTGTGACTAATAGAAATATCCAAGCAAATGCATTTATTCAATCTTTCATGTACCTTGGACTCTTTGCCATATGTCACAATGCATATTTATTTTGAAGTATTGGTTGTATATACAGTGTGTCTCAAAAAAAATTGTGCAAGTGAAACCACCCTCTTTGGCAATAAGAAAATACTCTTGTGACATTATGCTTGCATCAACGTCAAGAGCTTAGTCGTAGCTTTCAAATAACGTTAGTGTTATTCAATTTGCTTGTTTTAATCTTGAGATATGTTTATTTAAATAAGAAAGAGTGAAATTACAAATGCCACTTTTACTGCAGTCCCTTGTAAAAGTGATACAATTGTGATTCCACCCTATTATTTTTTTACCAGATATCTCGAGATTAAAACAAGCAAATTGAAGATAACAAATGACATTTAAAAGCTGAGACTATGCCTTTGACGTTGATGTAAGCATTATGTCACAAGAGTATTTTCTAATTGCCAAAGAGGGCGCTTTTTACTTAATTTTTTGAGACATGCTGCAGCACTTCTCAAAAAATGTACAAGTGAAAAGCGACCTCTTTGACAGTTACAATATACTGCTGTGACACATGTTAACGTCAACATAAACGGCAAAGTTTTAGCTCAATTAATGATTTGTTTGCGCCAGGAGAATTAATAAACAATGTTGGTAATTTGCCCTTCACTGACGTTAATTACACCGTGTGCTCGGTGCGTTTTGAGTCGGCTGTGAAAAAAAATCACGGGCGTACTCGGCGGGAATCGAACCCACGACCTCCTGGCGGCCGTTACGTGCAAAAGGGTGTATCTGGCAAAATACACATTCCTAGAAAAATCACTTTGAAGTTTCAGCTTTTACCTTTTGGTGAAAACAGACTTTTTCAAAGTTGATTTTTGTTTCATTTGGTAGATTATCATTTAAATTATTTTTCTATACAATTTTAAAAATATATAATTATATATTTCTTCAAAATAAGCATTTTTGTGTAGATACAGCATTCTGGCAAAATATTCCACTATCCACACTCGTCCCGCGATCATGGTAAAAGGATGTATCTGCACTTACATCATATCGTTTCTATTGTGGTATCATGGCAAAAGGGTGTATCTGCAGATACACCATTCGATTTCTATAGTCAAATCATGGCAAAAGGATGTATCTGCACATACACCACATCGTTTCTATTGTGAAATCATGGCAAAGGGTGTATCTGCAGATACACCATTACTAGTTATCTGTAAATCATTGCAAGAACAATGTTTCTGCCGAATCATTTTATTTTCATAATGGACAAATTGTGGCAAAAGTAATATTTGAAACTCTAGTTTGAATTGGAACTGTATGCACTGTCGGCTCGCGAACCATTAAATGGCTGTGCGTAGCTAGCCATCAACGTTTCATGGTTGACACCGTGCGAATATTGTTCATCGCGGCAATCGTTGCACAGGCTAGGCTAACCCAGGAGCGCCGGCCGCCGCGGGCTGGCGCTCCCTGGGTTAAGGCTAGACCTGCTTGCACTAACTTTGTGCAGCCGAGTGAACATTTTGTGATGCGCATCGCTTGTCGGGGGCGTTTACGTTAGATGAAATTTGCCGTGAAATTGAAATCTTTGTTGTGAAACAGCCACGTCAAGATAAAAATATTGCAATTGGCAAATTTGGTAACATTAATCATATTTGTGACAAAGCACTGTCCCACATAAAACTCAAATTGCTAAAGCAGAAAGAGCAATCTAACGAATGTACGTTCACATACCGGTACGTCGTCTTACAGTGTAAGGCTGGGCAGTTGTCGTTGATGCTTCGTTGGTACAGTAGGCTAACCTTACTTACACATCTGCCAGGCCAATACGTCGTTAGACTTAAGTTCACGACACAGTTTACATAGTTTATCTAGACCCTCATAGTAACAGTAGTAAAACTTACCTTTTAATAATTAACACTAAGAATTTCCTCGTCTGCGCTGCATCGCCCGCAATGGTTGCCAACCGAAATGTTTTTAACAATAGACGAGATAACTCCGCGACATAGATGCGGCAGGGAACTTAGTTTACTTTTAAATCACGTACAAATACATTATGCATGATTCACCACACGGCGCGCGCGCGTGTACGTACATGCATGACACACATTTGGCAAAAAGCGGTATCTATAACATAGCACGCGAGCCGTGTTTCAGAGCTAAGACATGCTAAAACTTGCGCTAAAGGATGTATGTAGCATTACACCCCTTCTTGCTTGAACTAGTCTCAAGCTTTCGCGTCAACATTGGCGGGGAAAAAGACGTATGTATCAATACATCCTTTTGTGCCATAATTGGTCTCTGAGCTTTCGCGGCGCGGCAATAAGACGTATGTTGCATTGATACACCCTTTGCCATATTCATCAAAATCTGGCTGCGCTCAGTCATTTTTGTTGGCTGAGAAGGTGTATCTAGCAGATACACTCTTTTACGCGAAAAACATTGAGCTCTGCTGCGGCTAGGCTTGGGGTGTATCTATAAGATACACCGCTTTTGCCATGAAACGACAAAGGATGTTTCGAAACAAGTGCTGTAGATAAGCCCCTGGCTATCTCAAAAAAGGAGACGTACCTGAGAATTACGAGACGCTAGATAAAATGCGAACGAGCGCCCTCTAAACCCGCCCCAAATGCAAAACCTGAAAAGCGTCAAAATTTGCAGTACACCCTTTGCCATGTGACGGCCGCTTGCTTACTAGTCAGGCGTCATATCCACTAGAGCACCGAGATTGCCGCGATGGGCCATGGTGATTCTAATCCCTATAAGCAGCGGGTACTGCCCAATTCAATCAATTATGATTTTGTTTCGCCAGAGAATTAATAATAATGATTTATTATCGTACAACAGTACATCAACAATGAAATTTTCAGGCAACGAATCGAGAAAATTCATCTCCTTACGACTAATTAGTTTATCGCGCCCTGTCTCTCCGCTACACTATATCCGCCGGTCCAGCAGCGTATGCATCAGATCCAATCCACGTTGGTAATTTGCCCCTTCACGTGACGTTAATTATCACCGTGTGCTCGTTGCGTTTTGAGTCCGCTGTGAATTTTTTTTTTTCACAGCGAGCTCGAAAACGCACCGAGCACAGCGGTGGTAATTAACGTGCAGTGAAGGCAAATCACCAAGCATTATTTATTAAATGCTCCTGGCGCAAACAAATCATTAATTGATTGAATTGAAGCAGTACCGCGCTGCTTATAGGCGATTAGAATTCACCATGGCCATCGGGCAATCTCGTGGTCTAGTGATATTGACGGCCTGACTAGTAACCAGGAGGTCGTGGGTTCGTTCCGGTCCCAGAGTACCGATGTGATTTTTTTTTCACAGCGATCAAAACGCACCGGAGCACACGCGTGCCTAATTTAACGTCAGTGAAAGGCGCCAAAATTAACCAACATTATTTATTAATTTCTCTGCGCGGCAAACAAATCATTAAAATTGATTGATTGTAGGCAGTACCCGCTGCTTATAGAGGCTTAGAATCACCACTGGCGCATCGGGCAATCTCGGTGGTCTAGTGGATATGACGTCGTGACTAGTAGGTCGTGGGTTGCGATTCCGCGCCCGATGTACGGCCTGTGATTCTTTTTTTTCACAGCGCGACTCAAAGGAACCGAGCACCTAGGTGTAAATTACGTCAGTGAAGGGCCAAATTACCAACATTATTTAAAGTTTAGCTTTCTAATCGCTGTTTGTTCTGTCCAAATTCCTTGTTTTGATCCGAGATATCGTGCAAGCAACAATAGGGTGTAATCACAATTAGAGAGCGGTCTGATGCCTAATATTGACTGCTACGTAAAAGTGCATCACTTGATTTATTCTTACCTTTTCGTTGTAAGGATTAAACCAAGCAGAAACTGAACAAAACAAACGCATTTGAAAGGCTAGGTTAGGTTATGCCCTTGAATGGTGATGCTAAGCATCACGTCACAGAAATGTTGTGCTCATTACCAAGAGGGCGCTTTTGTGACTTGCACCACATTATTTGAGACACAACTGTAATATTGTGAAGTTGGCATAATAAAATGATAATGAATGAATGCATATTAATTTCCATTTTGCCAGGTACCCCCAAACTGAAGTGGGTTAAATTAAGTACGCCGTGATAAAAGACTTCGCTCACTGTATTAAGCAAAACTTTGCGTTCGTTGTGTGCCATGTGTGTGTTCATATTGGCATAGAGCTGGCATTGTATAACCGGTGCTCTTATGCCGACAACCACCCACGGAATAACAGCCACTAGCGACAACTTCTTCCTTTTATAAGACAACTACCACCAGGGACAATGGGTGATTTTAAGTTCGGTGTTGGTGTTGGTATTGGTGTTGGTGTTGAGGAAACAAAATCGTCTGCTAAACCGAGCTCCAACACCGAGCTCGGTTTAAGCAGACGATACCGATTGCACTATCGATCACATAACACCGAGTGACTGACATCACTCGGTGTATGCTGATCGATTAGTGCAATCGGTATCGTCTGCTTAAACCGCAGCTCGGTGTTGGAGCTCGGTTTTAGCAGACGATTTGTTTACGTCAACACAAACACCAATACCAACACACCAACACCGAATTAAAAAAAAATCACCCATGCCCTGGTGCTAGTTGTCTTATAAAAGGAAGAAGTTGTCCTAGTGGCTGGTTAATTTCCGTGGGTGGTTGTCGGCATTAAGAGCACCGTTATACAATGCCAGCTCTATACCAACTATGAACACAAACATGGCACACAACGAACGCAATAGTTTTGCTTAATACACGTGAGCGAAGTCGTTTTATCACGCCGTACATTTAATTTAACCCACTTCAGTTGGCGGTACCTGGGCAAAATGGAAATTAATATGCATTCATGTCATTTCAATTTTATTATCCAACTTCACAATATTACAGTTGTGTCTCAAAAATGAATGTTGCAAGTCACAAAAGCGCCCTCTTGTAATGAGAACAACATTTCTGTGACGTGATGCTTACATCACCATTCAAGGCCATAATCCTAGCCTTTCAAATGCGTTTGTTTTGTTCAGTTTCCTTGTTTAATCCTTACAACGAAAAGCGTAAAATCACAAGTGGTGCCTACTTTTACTACAGTCAAATAGTCATCAGACCCTCTTCTAATTGTGATTACACCCTATGGTTGCTTGCACGATATCTCGATCAAAACAGGAATTTGGACAGAACAAACAGCATTAGAAAGCTAAAACTTTAAATAATGTGGTAATTTGCCCTTCACTGACGGTAATTTACACCTAGGGCTCGGTTCCTTTGAGTCGCCTGTGAAAAAAAAAAATCACAGGCCGTACATCGGGCGCGGAATCGCAAACCACGACCACTAGTCAGACGTCATTCACTAGACCACCGAGATTGCCGATGCTGCCAGTGGTGCATTCTAAGCCCTATAAGCAGCGGGTACTGCCTCAATCAATCAATTTAATGATTGTTTGCCGCCAGCGAGAATTAATAAATAATGTTGGTTAATTTTGCCCTTTCACTGACGTTAATTACACCGTGTGCTCCGGTGCGTTTTGATCGCTGTGCAAAAAAAAAATCACATCGGTACTTCTGCCGCGACCGGAACGAACCCACGACCTCCTGGTTACTAGTCAGGCCGTCATATCACTAGACCACGAGATTGCCGATGGCCATGGTGATTCTAATCCCTTATAAGCAGCGCGTTACTGCTCAATTCAATCAATAATGATTGTTTGCGCCAGGGCACTTTAATAAATAATGCTTGGTGATTTGCCCTTCACTGCACGTTTAATTACCACCGCTGTGGCTCGGTGCGTGTTTGAGCTCGCCTGTGAAAAAAAAAAATTCACAGCCGGACTCAAAACGCACGAGCACACGGTTAATTAACGTCAGTGAAGCGGCCGCAAATTACCAACCTGTGTCGATGATCTGATGCATACGTGCATGGACCGGCCGGATTATAGTGTAGCGGAGAGAGCAGGGCTCGATAAACTAATTAGTCGTAAGGCAGATGAATTTTCTCGATTCTGTTCCTGAAAATTTCATTGTTGATGTACTGTTTACGATAATAAATACATTATTTATTAATTCTCCTGCGCGCAAACAAATCATAATTGATTGAATTGGCAGTACCCGCTGCTTATAGGCGATTAGAATCACCACTGGCCCATCGCGGCAATCTCGGTGGCTCTAGTGGATATGACGCCTGACTAGTAACCAGCGGCCGTCACATAGGCAAAGGTGTCATCTGCAAATTTTGACCTTTTTCAGGTTTTGCATTTGGGGCGGGTTTTAGAGGCGCTCTGGTCCATTTTTTATCTAGCGTCTCGTAATTGCCAGGTACGTCTCCTTTTTGAGATAGCAGGGGCATATCTACAGCACTTTTTCGAAACATCCTTTTGTCGTTCATGCAAAAGCGCTTGTAATCTTATAGATACACCCCAAGCCAGCCGCAAAGCAGAGCTCAATGTTTTTCGCGTAAAAAGCTGTATCTGCTAGATACACCTTCTCAGCCAACAAAAATGACTGAGCGCAGCCAGATTTTGTGAATGAAATATGGCAAAAGGGTGTATCTGCAACATACGTCTTATTGCCGCCGCCGCCGAAAGCTCAAGACCAATTATGGCAAAAAGGATGTATCTGATACATTACGTCTTTCTTCCCCGCCAAATGTGACGCGAAAGTTGGACTAGTTCAAGCCAAAAGGTGTATGCTACATACATCCTTTAGCCAAGTTTTAGCACTCGTCTTAGCTCTGCAAACACGGCTCGCGTGCTATGTTATAGCATACCGCTTTTTGCCAATGGTGTCATGCATGCTACGTACACGCGCGCGCGCCGTGTGGTGAATCAGTGCATAATGTATTTGTACGTGATTTAAAAGTAAACTCAAGTTCCCTGCCGCCATCTATGTCGCGGAGTTATCTTCGTCTATTGTTAAAAACATTTCGGTTGGCAAACCATTGCCGGATGCAGCGCAGACGAGGAAATTCTTAGTGTTAATTATTTAAAAGGTAACTTTACTAACTGTCTACTATGCAGGGTCTAGATAAACTATGTAAACCTGTTCGTGAACTAAGCTCTAACGACCGTATTGGCCTGCAGATGTGTAAGTAAGGTTAGCCTACTGCTACCAACGAAGCATCAACGACAACGGGCCCAGCCATACACTGTAAGACGACGTACCGGTATGTGAACGTACATTCGTTAGATTGCTCTTTCTAGCTTTAGCAATTTATGAGTTTTATGTGGGACTAGCTCTTTGTCACAAATATCGATTAATGTTACCAAATTTGCCAATTGCAATATTTTTATCTTGACGTTGGCTGTTTCAACAACAAAGATTCAATTTCACGGCAAATTTCATCTAACGCTAAACGCCCCCGACAAGCGATGCCCGCATCACAAAATGTTCACTCGGCTGCACAACGTTCAGTGCAAGCAGGCTCTAGCCTTAACCCAGGAGCGCCAGCCCGCCGGCGGCCGGCCGCTTCCCTGGCGTTAGCCTAGCCTGTGCAACGTATTGCGCGTATGAAACAATATTCCACGGATGCTCAACATGAACGTTTGATGGCTAGTACGCACAGCATTTAATGGTTCGCGAGCCGACAGCTGCATACAGCTTCCAATTCAACTAGAGCTTTCAAATATTACTTGTGTGCCACAATTTGTCCATTATGAACAATAAAATGCATTCGCAGAAACATTTTCTTGCAATGATTACAGATAACTAGATAATGTGTATCTGCAGATACACCCTTTGCCTATGATTCTCCTTAACAATCAGAAACGCATGTGGTGTATGTGCAATACATCCTTTTGCCATGCATTTGACTATAGAAATCGAATGGTGTATCTGCCAGATACACCCTTTTGCCATGATACCATCAATAGAAACGATATATGTAAGTGCAGATACATCCCTTTTACCATGATGCGCGGGACGATGGGAAGTGGAATATTTTGCCAGAATGCTGTATCTACACCAAAAATGCCCTTATTTGAAGAAATATATAATTATATATTTTTTTAAAATGGTATAGAAAAATAATTTAGAATGAGAATCTACCAAATGAAACAAAATCAACTTTGAAAAAGTTCTGTTCTTTCACCAAAAGGTAAAAGCTGAAACCTTCAAAGCTGATTTTTCTAGGAATGTGTAATTTTGCCAGATACACCCTTTGCCACGTAAACGGGCCGCCAGTGAGGTCGTGGGTTCGATTCCCGCCGATACGCCCGTGCATTTTTTTTCACAGCCGACTCAAAACGCACCGAGCACACGTGTAATTAACGCTCAGTGAAGGGCAAATTACCAACATTGTTTCATAAATTCTCCTGGCGCAAACAAATCATTAATGAGCTAAAACTTTGCCCGTTATGTTGACGCTTAACATGTGCTCACAGCAGTATATTGTAACTGTCAAAAGCAGGTCGCTTGTTCACTTGTACATTTTTTGAGAAGTGCTGCAGGCATGTCTCAAAAAATTAAGTAAAAAGCGCCCTCTTTGGCAATTAGAAAATACTCTTGTGACATAATGCTTACATCAACGTCAAAGGCACAGTCTCAGGTTTAAATGTCATTTGTTATCTTCAATTTGCTTGTTTTAATTCTGAGATATCTTGCTAAAAAAATAATAGGTGGAATCACAATTGTTTCACTTTACAGCGGACTGCCCAGAAAAGTGGCATTTGTATTTCACTCTTTCCTATTTAAATAAACATATCTCAAGATTTAAAACAAGCAAATTGAATAACACTAACCGGTTATTTGACGCACGACTAAGCTCTTGCGTTGATGCAAGCATAATCTCAACAAGAGTATTTTCTTTATTGCCAAAGAGGCTGGTTTTCACTTGCACAATTTTTTTTGACAGACACACTGTATAATACAAACCAATTACTTTCAAAATAAATATGCATTGTGACATATGGCAAAGAGTCCAAGCTACATGAAAGATTGAACTAAATGCATATTGCTTGATATTTCTATTAGCTCACACGGAAATACGGGGTTAAACCGCCAAAGCTCCCCGAAGAGTTGACGAATAGGTTATCCAAAGCCATGGTAGTTATTAAATTATATCACGATAAACAAATACAACTTCACAACAAAAAATCAAGTGCGTCGCATCTTTATAGTACCGCCAGCTACCATACCCCACTCTATCCCACTATTTAAAATGATTAAGGAATGTAAACTAAGGTGTAGTATTTCTAATAAAACCAGTCAAGGAATGAAATACATAAAATAACAGACTAATCAGTATGATGCAAGTATTTCGTTTTATTTATGTGATAGAATTATACATCTTTTTATTTGATCGTTAGAGAATGCTAATAACTTAAAAATCAGCTTTACGGCTTTAAACGAAAGGTTATCATATATGCTTTGAAAGAGTTATTTTATTTTGAATTCAGTTTGATACTATGTTTTCATGAAACTATGTGTTCGACGCTTGGATGAAACATAAAATATATTACAATCAAATGCCATTATCCCACTACAATACTATAACCCCACAAGAATAAGTTCACATCTGTATCTTTAATTGATATTATCTTTATTAACATAAACATGGTATTTTCTATATTGACACATCAATCATTTTTAATATAGTTGTTCTGAATAATATCCATCACTGATTCCCGTAAAAATAAAACAAAAAGTTGCTAAAACGCTAATTTCACAAGAAAATATAAACTCGCTCTCAAAAACGAATAAATCTGAAAGCTGCAATGTTCTTCTCTGTGCACAGAGCCTGAGCAAGCATGATGACCTTTTTTAGAATAAATTTCTTTTCTTTAAAAATATTTTCAAGGAACAATAGCAGCTAATAGGCAACAACAAAAATGTAAAACACCCATATGGATAACACAAAGCAATATTTAATGTCTATTAAAAAACCGAAACAATTTATGCGCAGTATTCGCAACCCACAATTGAAGAAACAATAAGTACAGAGCTTATCGAAAATGATTAAAGAAAATAATACGAACATCACGTTAAAAAATGTCTATTCAAATTCAAAATATTATAAATGCCAATGGTAACATGCTTTTCAACGTCGGCAAGCCACATAAACAAAATATTAAGTAACAAACAAAAAATACGAATGTTCTTTCCTTCAAGTTGATGATGCAAATAGTAAACCTGCCCAAGGATGTAGCTAAGTATACTTTAACAAATAAAAGCTTTAATGAATATCTCCATGTACCATGCTAATCACTCTGTATATTTTAACCCCCACAAATACCGTCGAATACTTAAACCATCCTTTAATTCTGAATCCAGCTTAATCTACCGCCATGACGAGATTAATTACATATTTTTTAAAAACAAAATAATTCACTTTCTTCTCACCCCATTAGTCCATATTTTCCAATCTCGCTAAACAAATGGTATTTTATCCATCTCCCTTAAAAACTTGGCCAAAGTTACTCCAATTTATAGAACGATTACCCCAGCCATGCCATTAGCCCAATCTTACGCTTACGCGGGGGGGGTTTTGGGCGTGTTTCCGGAAGCTAGGCATTTCTGGCCGCGGATGCAACCCCCCTTGGCAAAAATCGCTTGCAAAGTTAGCGCTACTGTTACGCAAATTTCAAGGCCATAATGGATGTTCAATTAATATCACATTTCCGATTAAACAATTCTTTG
>JZLH01S0023380.1:23239-35627 GCA_001188425.1 Eucidaris tribuloides | reverse complement strand
TATAAAATGTTTCAGTGCGCTGTTGCCATTTTGCACGGTCTCTAGGTCTATTAAATCTTAACCAAATGTGTTTTGTAAAGAAAGACAAAGTTTGTGTGGGAAGTACATAGAGTTTTAGTGTACCGTACACTATTTTCTTCCATGCGTGTTGAAAGACATTATAGCGTGTAACACCCGCATGGAAAGTCTAGCTAAGTTTCAGACTAACACTGGGGTAGATTCGTCAAGTTTGGGTTTTGATTCCAGTTTAAGATACGAATGAGGATCAATTCAGTTACGGTTACGTTGACTGTTAACTATTTCCACGTAACCTCGCGGCTCGTCATAGTTTCAACCAGAGACTCTCGTATGAGTACATATTTGTATACTAAGTTGACGTATGAAATCACGAGGCTTGATATTTTCACAGTTACAAGTTCGAAGGACTTTTTAGTCGAGATTGATTTGGTTTGTCAATGTGTCCTTCGATCCGATCTCCACCGCTTCGAATGTATCACGGACAAGCGACTCATATCGATCTAGCTTTCGTTTGTGGGCGTCTTCAGTGTTTGTTTCGAACGGGATTGTCAATTCGAAAACAAAGAATCCTTTTCTCTCTTTCCAGACTATGACAAGATCTGGGCGTTGAGTGGATATAACGATATGGGTGTTAGGGTACCGCGGCCACTATGTGACCATGTAAATCGGTAATTCCAATAAAGATTTCTACACTTAATAACCATCCTAAATTACAAACAAAAATTGTGAAAGAACTCCCAGAAACATTTATTCTTGATAAAATATGCTAAAATTTGTGTTTCTTTATATTAAAAGGTCAGAAACTCTAACTTCTGAAGAGTAAACTTTGGCGGCTGCAGCTGTGCGGCCACAACTACCATACTATACATGTACAGTGCGTCCCAGAAAAAAAAACAGAACCCTGAAACAAAGGCTTATTGTGCGGGAGCAATGAGGCGTATAATTGCAAAAAATAAGTTCAAAATATGCTTTGACTTATACTCTTTCAAATGATACATTAAGCAAACTTATTCATGCATGTATCTCTGAATACCATGACTTTAAAAATTTAAAGTGAAAAACCATTTGTTACGCTTGTTGGCTTTGACACTGTGCACTCCACAATGCCTCATGAAATGAAAGAGATGGACAGCTGGTGTGCACAGTATCAAAGCCAAAAACGTAACAAATGGTTTTTCACTTTAAATTTAAAGTCATGGTACTCAGAGATGCATGAGTAAATAGGTATGCTTAATGTATCATTTGAAAGATCATAAATCAAAGTTTATTTCGAATTTATTTTTGCAATCATACGCCCCATTGCTCCACGCAATAAGCGTTTGAATTAGGGTTCTGTTTTTTTTCTGGGATGCACTTGTATAATTATACATTCACACTGTTTTCATGTTCACAGTACATGTGTTGCAATTTCATGTCCTTTATTATTTGTAATATCTCTTTCCTGTGAATGGTAATAGTTAAAAGAGCATAATTTTAAAATGTTCGAAATATATTTGTGGTTATAACTTAACCACTCAACGGTACATTTTCACGCTGTAAATGGCTTTCTTTGCCCAAAAATGTATTTAAACAATGCTACACAAATCGATGCCACCAGCGATTTGCATAATGTTCAGATAATTCATCATATCTCTGAATTGACACAACTAAATAAGATGAAAGAATTGTATTAAAATATGTGGTCTTTTAACTTTACATTAGGTTGTAATTGAATTTCCCTTAAAAAAATACATGATTTTCACGTGTGCCATTTTATGCACAATGTTTTTTTCGTAAAATGTGAACTTTAATTTGTCCATAATTATTGGAAAATAAAATATTCTGTTGATCTGATTTAAGATTTATTTGCCTTGAATGAAAGTCAAAAAACTTGTTATATATATAATCAAACGCCCACATCAAGCACAGAAATCAGGCACAAGAGCGAATGAGACGCCCCTCAGATGGGAAAAATGGATTCACCTGAATTCTATCGGCTCGCATCAAACCATTTATCAAACGTGTTTTAAAACTCACCTATTATGGTACAAGAAAGAGAGTGCATGGGCGCTGGTATGAAGATGATGAAAACCTGCTGAAAACAGATCTAGCTTTAAAATCTTCCTAATACTGTAACAAGAAGGCCTACCAGCCTGCACGACGAAGGATGGTCCCTACTGGAAGACCGGTCGAACAAGAAGTGTTTGTGTTCGCGTGTTACAGAAGGGTCATATACATTTTTGTGAAACTACGATACGCGCATCACACAACGGTTGCTTTATTCTTGTTGTGCATGCGAAGTGTGTGCTAAAATAGAGTTGACAACTGACTGTACTTTATGAAGACTATGATCCCCGTCGTCACAAGTTCAAAGTTTTGCATTTATGTGTGTGTGTGTGTGTGTGTGTGTGTTTCGCACGCCGTGTGTGCGTGTTTGTGTGTGTGAGTGTGTGTGTGTGTGGTGTGTGTGTGTGTGTGTGTGTGTAGGCGCCGCGCCGGCGCGCGCGGCGCGTCTGTGTGTATGGTGTGTTTGCTGTGTGCTGTGTGCCATGTGTGTGTGTATTCGGTACGTTTGTGTCATGTGTGTGTGTGTGGGGGGGGGGTGCGTTTGCGTTGGGTGTATATAGCTTTTTAACACTTTTGGTGCTAATCGGCGCACCGGCTCGCCCACGTACAACATCACTGAGTACTATCGGGCGCTGGGATCGGCGCACCGGTTCGCCAAAGACAATCGGATCCATACCTTTTAATTCGAAAGAAAAAATGTCACTGAAGTTCCTGCCAATGACATTTCATCGTACACAATGAAGACATATTGAACCAACTAAATGAGTTAAAATGTATTGTCTCGATAGCATTTGCCATTTCACAGAAAATCGTACAAATTAAATTTGAAAGGTTGTACACATAAGTCCGAAAACATCCAGTCCCTGGATAACACACCTGGATTTTTGTAGCCAGCACCCAAAGTGTTAAAACATTAATGTTGCCGACACGTAAAGGGGTTTTACACCTGGGTGTAATTTAACACCGAAAGGGTCTCTTTAACACAGGGGGTGTTAATTTTAACATCGATGTTTTTGCTGTGTATCACTGTTATATCGACTAGGAATGTAGTCAGCTCGCGGAGCCTACTCTATTCCGAGTTAAAGTGACTCGGATTTCCAACTTACATTGACTCGCATTGATTCGATTCGCTGATTACGCCACACCATTCCGGGCCAAAAATAATTCGAAAATCCTAGTCAATTTAACTCGATCCCAGTCGATTCCATTCGAGTTGAATTGACTCGGTAGAAATAAAACTTACAAACATAACATCAAATTGTACATAGTTTGACTCTTCTCAAGACGCAGTGTATACAAACAATCACACATCTACGCAACACACGCACTCACCGACGCACACGAAGCACACACACACACACACACACACACACACACACACACACACACACACACACACACACACACACACACACACACACACACACACACACACACACACACACACACACACACACACACACACACACACACACACACACACACACACAACACACACACACACACACACACACACGCACACACACATACACATACACATACACATACACACACACACTTTTTTTTATCTCTCTCCCTGCTCCCTCACCCCTATCTCTTTCCTGCCCATGTGTTTTTCCCCGTCTCCGTTTCACATAATTGGACAATGTAATTAATTCCATGTGGAGGATATGTTACAAAACTTCAGATCTAATGTGATTGTCCAATGGTATTTCAAGTTCAACACTTGTTGCAAAGACCAACATTATAATGTGAAACTGATAATTTACTGTAGCCGTCACAACTACAAACACTTCTTCTATGTGTCACACAAACAACGTAAGACTGACAAGAATCACACTTATAACGCATTTCTGTTATAAACCGTCTAATACTTATATTTATTCAATCACTTAACACGTTTATAGTCCATGCTATTGGGATAATAATTTCAGTTTATCTAATGAAAAGTACCACGATAAAAAGGAAAATCGTCATTTGTACACAAAGTATGATAATACAAGAAATGAAAACTACAAATTCTAAGTAGTATAGTTTCAGGAAATAAATTTTGTTTTTATTGTGATAAAATTGTCTGATTTCAAGCTTTATGGATGTATTATTGAGAGATACCACCATAACATAGCTGTTAAGAATACTCGGATAAACTGAAGACGACTAATGAGATACCAGAGGAATCAACTTAACCTTGAAAATGTCCTCTTGCTTTTTCTTATTACAGTACTTTATACATTGTTGCTCAACTAAATCTGGCTTTCTTCTATTCAAACAGCAAGTAGTTTTCTAGATGAATTACACCTTAACCAGAGTTATTTACACAGGAGGTATTTCTGTAACTCATTCTTTCTTTGCAGACCCTATTCTATTCAAGCTTCATAATTACAACATTTACTTCATTCATCGAATTTGAATGTCCATTAAGTAATCGTCAAATTTATTCATCTACACATGCTATCAATTTATAATTTTTTGCATTACCAAAAGATAAAAATAAAACTCGAATTTGTTACTTTCTGTACAAAATTATAAATTACACTCTTCACGAATTAACTCGACATTGTCCCTGTGTTTAATTTCTATAATATCCACCCACAAAATCCCACCACGTGATATCCATCGACAAAATCCTACTCAATTACGTACCTTCGAAATGCAAAGAGTAAAATCCGCTCTTCCAGAATGTCTCAGTCATATAAAACAAACTTCAACTTTCCTTATTCGGTGAGAGGTATTAAGCGGGAATATTTCCCTGTGACGTCATCATCTAGTTCGTTCTAGAAACAAGTTGGCGATATTTCACCACACCCTTGACCGAAATGACCAGTGTCACGCTTAGTAGGTTGGTTAAGGTGCTCTCACTCGCGAGTTACGGTCACAGTCGGTTCATATCGGTCAATGTCGGTATAAGTGACCGTTGTGACCAAAAGTAATTTAATCGACTTCAACCGTCATAACCGTGGCTCTAGTGAGACAGCACCAGTCGTGCAACACCATTCTTGGTCAGCACGAGGCGTAAATATTGACGATTTAAATTAAAAAATTCGTTAAGGTCTGAGTCAATATCAAGCCATATATCGGTAACAGGTTGGTAAGATATTACTAAAACGTCTCAAGTTGCCAAGCTTTTGTTTACGGTATTAACAGGACGGAAATTAAACACTAGAGTGTTACATTATTTTTTGAAATAATATTAAGACAGAATATTGAGACGGAATATTGCATAACACAACTCCCTTTCCTTTGAACGGAGAATGTCTGTGAAACAAAAACAAAATTAGGAACTTTTCATTGAACATGCGTTTAAAACAAACAGGCAAAATCAAAATTATATCTACACAATTGTAATTTAAAATGATACCGTATTTTACAAGATGTAGACGAATGACAGGTTTTACGAGCTTAGTTTAATTGAATTTGAACACTTATATTACAAATGTTTTAGTTGTTGAGCTAGAGATGTGTTATTTAACTAAAGCCTAGTCTATTAGCTAAGTAGTTACACAGTATAGGTGACGTCAAACGTGTTTTATGACGGTGTTGACGTCACATATCACGTGATTTTACTCTGCCAATGAAAGTGCGCCAGCTCCGCCGCCGAACCCTACGCCCTTAGGGCCATAGCCTTTGCCGTAACAAGCTGTTGAAAAACGGAGAAATATAACAGAATCATTATTCCACAATCCTAGAGAATTTCCAACATTTTATGATTATGGTACTATCACACCTTAACGATTGAAAAAATACCCATACCTTATTCAACGTACCACGGCCAGGGGCGTCACTAGCTATTATGAATGAGGTGCAGGGGCGGCGACAAACATTTTTGCCTGCCCCCCCCCCCAAAAAAAAACCCCACCCATTTTGGCCAGTCAAACAGCATCAGACAAGCTTTTACCATTTACCGACTGGCAAAATTAAAATGCCTCCAGGTACGCTAGTATGACAGGGATATTTCATCTGATATCAGAACAGAGCAGAAATGTTTCTTCAAACTGAGAGATAATTGTGATTAACATTGTTAAAATAACATATAAATCCTAATCGCGATCCAAATTAACCAGAGGAATTCGACAGCTCGCAGTCTATGCCTTCGCACTTCGCAACCACAATTCAATTAAATTGGAATGCCTCGTGCCGTATGTACCAACTATGATCAGAAGTTAAGTTACCATGGTAATGAGCGCAAATCAGATATGTAAAAAAAATCTCTGTGACCTCTGACCTATGATCTTCGAACTGCGATATCTGATCAGTTCATTGATGCTTCATTCACACAGAGTTCATACTTGACCCAAGTTTAATTAAATCCGGCCAAGCTGGTTTTCCGATATGACATTAATGAGCTGAAATGATACAGAAAGATCCCTTGACCTTTGGTTTCTGGCTTTTCAACTCGAAAATTTGATCAGTTCATTTGGTGCTTCATAAGACATACTTGACGCAAGTTACATTAAAATCCGATCGGGACGTTCTTCAGTGATCGTGGTAACAAAGAACAGGTTATGGACGGACGAATGGACAACACTAAAACATGACATACTGCACCTTTAGGGCGGAGACATCAAAATACCGGTTACTATACATGACTTCTAATTATATCATGTTCACTCAAGTCCGAGTCAAGATGGCATAGATGTTGGTTGTTTTGTCAACCAGAGGCAGGTGAAGGAATACGTTGACCAAACTCTGAATAAGATTATAACTTTTTTTTTACAGTTTATAAGCGCTCGCTGATCGAATTTTAAAGTGACATTATTAAACGCGTATTCACAATATTTCTCTGTTATCATCTTATCATCACTGGTTCTAATAGAATGTAGTGGACAGACCATTAATGATTATTTCATTATTAAATGACACATTTTATTTATAAGTTTAGATTAAAAATGTATCAAAATAGACACAATAGTCGTTGTCATTTTTCGCAAGGCATATAAATCTGTTTTTGGTCAAAAGTTAACACAACAGAGTAAATTTTCATGTCTTCAGTACGCAAACAATACAGCTCATCACCAATGACTGGTATAATTAGGCGAAATTTTATAATCATGCAACCAGCCTTTTGTTTAATTAGTTGGTTGAGCTTATGATTGTCTTGCATTATTTGAGGGGGCGGGAGGGGGAAAGGTGCTGCAAGCTCAAACCCTTACTTCGACACTTATACAACATTCCACAGCGACTTGAGCCATAACCAATTTGGTTATATTCGAGAGCAGCTATAATGCAGGGCCTATTGAGGGACTAGTCTTCAGCACAAATTGTTCAGACCTTGATTTGCGCATGAAAACCGACAATAGCTTTAGCTTGCAAGCTGGGGGTGTCTAAAATGAGCATAATATTTCAGTCCCAGATAGATCTTACATTCTGTACATGCCATAATAGATTTATCGATGCAGATACAGGCCTAATACCAGGATGCAACGATTCAATTTTCGTGCACAGTCAAAGGAGCACATTTTCATAATCATTTTGCATCAAAAATGCCATGCAGGCAGTGTAAACACATGAGCGTAGCGTTATTGAGTCTTGATAACATGAAAATATAAAAATTACTGAAATACTGTACAAAATGAGAATGAAAGTGTCAACCGAGTGCCTGCAAAATGCTGCGGAATCATCTTTAAATATGACATTTCAATGATGGATTCAAACATACGATCTTCTTTAACATGCAACAATGCAGCAACGGATGATCTCAGTAATCTATTATCATCTTTGTTCACGTGATCATGCTTTGTTTTATGATTAATATCACATCCAAATCGTCGAAATACTTCGTCAGGCTACGCTGATTATGAGCGGTATAATTATTATGAACGATAAGGAGGGATAAAAGAATAGATCAGTTTTGCTTCCCTGTAAAATGAAATATCAAGTCAAGTAACGGACGATATTTTACTACCAGTTTCACCTATATTATAAGAACAAAACACTTTTTAACTATATTGGGGACAAACACATCGTTTTGACCCCCAATAATTTTTTACAACTTAAAAAAATTATAAACTGTAATTCAAAATTATGATTAAAAGTCAGTGCAAGGTATTACTAAACAATTTATTTCATCTTATTTGTTACCAATTATACACTATGATTACAATGACAATATTTGTAGAACATAACAAGGAAAACAAGAAGAAGAAGAAGAAGAAGAAGAAGAAGAAGAAGAAGAAGAAGAAGAAGAAGAAGAAGAAGTTCATACACTTACACTTGTCTACTTCACATGTTGTGTTTCATACCAACTGAGAAGTCGGATCTGCAGGTATTTCTTTTCAAGTTTTGGTTGCTTTTTTGAATTATTATTTTTCATTTGCTATCACTCTAACTGAATTTGGTATACAGACAGGTGGAAGTATTGTAGTTAATAACACTAAAACTACTCTGTTTGTTGTTTGTGATTATCATTATCTCTTTGATCAAATAAACTTCATAATCAAATTGTATCTCCACATATACACAACAAACCGAAGATCATAAAAAAAAAATCTTCCTTTTTTCAACATCAACATACCATCCCTTGAAATAAGCAATCGACATGATCGAATTATCATGGGTTCACAGGCGTATTGGTGAACATCATCATTGTAATATTAAAAATTTTGAAAGGAAGGAAAAACAAAAAAGGGGGGATTTGGTTGAATATTTGCATGCAGATAAAGAAGAAATTTCGAAAATTTGCCCACACTTTTTTGAGATAAGTTTTGAAGGATCATTTTTAGTCCGTCGATAGGCAACCGGCGCCCCCACCATAACCGACACCCTTAGGTCCGTAGCCCTTCTGGTAACAACCTGGCAAAAAGCAAGACAATAGCACGAACGAGGAAAAAGAGAAGAAAGCAATGGAAAATGTAATGATATTACTTCAATGAAAGAATCGTCGTGCCGCAGGCATCAAGGCGTAAGCATATTTTGTAGTCAGAAGGGCGTTAACAGTAAATGGCCTCTAATTTGAAGACCATCGTCTAATTTTATATTTGTACTTAAAGATAAGATTAAGTACTTGCAGAACAACATAATTTTAATATGAATTGTTTTCAAATCTGCGAACAGATTTAATTCTGAAAAAATGTCAATATAATGCAGGAGAGAATAGTTGAAAACAGCAAAACACTTCGGTTTGACAAATCTTCCACATAAATCCCCAATACAAACAAAATACAAACACAAAAATCAATATGTGGGACAATGTTAATTGTTGATATTGCAACTGCAGGGTAATGAGGTGGAAACGTCATCTATTTAAACTGCCAATCCTACAACTATTTATTAGGCCTACACTTGAAGTGAATTGGTCCCACATTGTAAATCAAATGCAATATACTTTCACCGGGAAACCAATAAAGTGTGGAAGTTTAATGAAAGATTTTCCATCATCAACCAGTACTCTAGATCCTCTTTAACAGGATTTTAAATGAAAGGATGGAACGAATTTTAAAGGATTTTCTAAATGCTTTCATTTCATGGGAAAATAACCAATGGTATTTAAGTTACAAGAAATTTACTGTAACGGCCTTCTGATTAGAGAATATGCTTACGCCCTTATGTCAGCAGCACGACGAACTTATGAGAATAAGTGAAAATAGGTTAAATGAAAATTGCCAAGATAAATATATGAACGTTATGTAAATGTCATCAAACAATGCAAACGTTGAGTTAATGTCATGAAAACACCGAAAATATTAAGACAGTATTCTTGATTCAACATTGTGACAAAAAAGACCAATAAGAGAATCACAAAGTAGAAAGTTAATGTGTAACTTCAGACCAATCTGAATAGCCGTTACTGTGGTATAACGTGGAAGGGCAGTTTTACTGTGCCGTATTTTGTAAGGGTTAAAATAAGTGGCATGAATTTCACCTCCAAGCTTATTTGAAAGATGCACTCATAAGCAACTCAAGTATACTGTCTTTAAATTATGATAGCTGGTTAGAAATATGAAATGGAATTAATGCAAGTTAATCAATATAGCACTTTGACCAGCCATTCATCAACACAGTCAAACAGTCAAACATTATTGTGAACCATTTTTTGCATGCTGTCGGATTCTTTTTCGTTTTTCTAAATCAAGTACATATTTGGGTTATGCACATAGTAAGTATATGTTTACTTTCTTTGTAAAACCATGCTTTTAAGGTTCAGAAAATGATCATCCAATGTTTTACGGCTTCATGTTATGTAACAGACGGAAAATTTACTACTCTTTCTTCTTGAATACGAACGATTCAACTGAAGGAAAACAGGTGGCAAATATCACATCAAGTATTAATAAAAGCAACCTGTAAAACTTCAAACACTGATTAATTGTTTAACATGACCGGTGTGATTTTAGTTTCAAAAACAGTTAGACAGGTGGTATTAAAGACATTATATAACAGTGTGGAAGCCTTATTTTAAAAAAAATGTCAAACCTTGCTTTCTGACATATCTGGCAGTGTTTGGATGGACAAATAAACACCTTAGAACACAAAAGTTTGGGTCTTGGAAGTTATTGCTGTCACTAGTACAATAGTGCATGATTCAATTGGCACATAAATTTCCTATCGGCGAGAGGAATTCTGCAACACAGCGAGTTATGCGGGAAAAGCGGAATGGTCTCTCAATGATATTTATACTTTTTAAACTGGTCGTTTTAAACTGCAATTTTTTTCAGGGCTTCATTTTTAGACCATGTCAGAGACATTGGTAGCATGGGGAATCATGCAGCTCAGATATTTTAAACTGGAAACACTGTTATACAGTGCCTTTAAGATTTACAGAAGTCGTTTTCATATTATTTGGTATCACCATTAATAAAAAAAAATCACCATCAGTCAATACCCAAATTCATAATCATTATCATAACTCCTATATTCATTAAATGAAAGGGATTATTCAGAGAGGTGAAATGCGATGTAATAAATTGATTCATTTGTCTCTCTCTGTATTTTTTTAGATTGCAACTGCAGATCTATAATTTTAACAAACATGTCAGAAAAAAATGAACCAGGACATGAATCAATTTATTACATCCTATATTCATGTTTACTAAAATTCGGTTATCAGACAAATTTGCTCAGAAAAATCGGCTTGTGATATAGTTTACTAATTTTCTATGTTACACCCAATATCCATTCTCACTACCTTACGTTGACCCTACAGTTAATTTGAGCTTAGAAGATGAAGCAATAAAAATCTCCATATTGCATATTTGTCTATGAAAGAACGTTGACGGTGCACTCAGATAAATTCGTTGCTCGGGCAAGATTTGCCGACTTGCTCATATCCGATATCTCATAAGTGCGTTTTTAAAGGCACGATATTTAAAAACCTCTGTTATATTCATGATTTTGCCATCACATCGTTTTACCTTTTTTTTACATAATAGGATGAAGTGAAATTTTCATTCATGATTGTTAGAAAATTGAACCTTTCTCATATAAGCGGGGCAGAGCTAGTTCAATCACATAAAAATGAAAATATGCAAGAAAACTAGAAACTGATTGGCTGTATCAAATCAATGTTGCCACTTTCGTTCAGAGTCGGACCGGAAGTTAACAAGTCAGCAAAAAAGTTCCAGGATGTTGACATCGACTGCTGATATTCGTGAATATCGGTATAAGCAATATGGAAAATTTTCCACCTGACATTTACTCAAATCTGCATGCAGGCAGCTATCATGCCAATTTGATGAAAAGTTAAATCCAAAAGATAACCTACTTTCCTTTTGTAATTTATAATGCATGTGACTATCAAGTATTTAAAACAAAATGAATATTTCCACTTAATTCAATTGCAATTAATGCAATATTTTTTGTGCGTCTACAAAGTGCATAATTATTTCAATTCAAGGTTTTTGACATTAACTATACCCCCTTCTCATCCCCCCCCCATTCGCTTATAGTTTATGGTTCTACGACCTACTGGAGACAATCGTCACCGACATCGATGACAAGGAGGACGACATCGTTCGACGTCATCAACGTCGTCACTTGTTCTTATCTCACCTTTACAGAAAATCTCTCCATCCTTGTCTGCCAAGGTCGTTGAGTCCAATCGCTTATTGCACATAAAACAGGTGAAACATTTATTATGCCAGATCTGCGTCAGGTATGAAAAGAAAGAAAGGTATCAAGCAGTTTACACAAATTATTATATCCAGTTACTGTGTAGACCTCGGGCATTTATAGTTGGAAAATACATGTTTTAAAGTATATGACAAGATACGCAAATCTTCTGTAATAGAGCAAAGACGTCTATGCTTCTCAGGCCACTGTTTGCACTCTCTTGATCAACCAATTCGAAGTGGATTGTTTGGGGGTCTGCTAAAAGAGGTAGAATACCATT
>JZLH01S0023371.1:68055-79826 GCA_001188425.1 Eucidaris tribuloides | reverse complement strand
ACCCACGACTTGTACTGATGGCAAGTCAAGATACCACCCCCTTATCACTTGCGCCCTTTCCACCCCTCCCAATGTTACTCCCTAAACATGACAAAAAGGGGAAAACCAAAGTTTCTCCTAAGAGTGATTTATCATGTGGGCACTTTCATGGGTCAACAGTGCTTTTTTTCTTCAACAGCAGCACGAGTGTAAATTAAACAGGATGTGAAGGTGTGACTTTTCTTGCTGAGCCGATCCCACATCGCGTTCATGCCCATCATCTGCCTCTAATCGTGAATGACGGCTCGAAGCATCGACCCTGAATAATATGGCAACGGCCCATTGGCTCTGTACTGTTATTTACATCTATAAAGTTCAGACGTTTTGCCAATCCCTGCGATGATGTGCACTTGTCTAATAATTTCCTTTTGTCGAGTTGCCTCTCTACACAACAAATTAGTCTGAAATAGACATGTCAATGTCTGTGAAACACCTGACTAGCTCAAAAGGTGTGTATCCTTTGCAGGACAATGTAAAGGACAATTTACTGAAATTTTTGGGCAATTTGATAAAGTTGATGTGTCTCGGTTCATACATGTGATGTTTCCAATTGATTTGGACAAAAGTAAAGCTCAGGATTCAAAACGAAATGCAGAAAGAGATTTTTGCATTTTCCAATCATTGCGTTTCATGCTTTTCAAACATGTGGAATGTATTACATTCTGACAAATCATACATTGAATTGAAAGTTGACAAACAAGTTTCTATAACAAAAACGTAACATGTTCTAAATTTGGCCTTCTGCAAAGTCATCACGTAGGTCAAGTTCATTTCAAGTGCATGGATATGGGGAGATCATCATATAGGCCTAGGTCGATTTCAACTTGATCTATGACAGATATAAGGAGATTATATATATATTGATTTCTAGTTCATCATCTACTGTGGATATGAGGATATCATATAGGTAGAGCTGATTTCAGCTTCATCGTCTACCCTGATACAGGGAGATCATCCCACTTACCTTGGGAGAGTGGGTTGTAGTCGATGCCGCTCCTGGCCGATCCATCCTTGGTGAAGACACGGACGATGGAGGTCTGGGAGGTGTCTCCCATCCTGATAACAGACACACGCACGGTGACAACTTCATCCGGATCTGTGGGCTCGTCAATGCTGAATTTGGTCTCTGGGAATTTGATGATTGGTGCTGGAAAGAGAATTTTTTAGATTTTGGATCAGGATTCTGACTCAGATGAAGATTTCAAAATTGACTTGAGTCACGATAGGGCCTTCAATGAACGTAACACATTTTTAGTAATAACAGTAACTCTTCATGAATTCATTAAAATTGTCCAAGTATTAATATATTGCATCTTTGATTTTTACTGTACTAAAGAAATTACAGGTCTAAGAACAATGAGTGTACTAATGTGTAAGTGCATATTTGTACCAACGGGACTAAGGGTTGAATCTCGATTGTCCCATGCTGCTAGTCTTAGCTTCTCACATAACTTTTCTTGCTACAATACTCATTTCTGTATGTATGAAAATGCCCAGAATTTTGGCAGTAGACACCCATTCCATAATGACAGTATCAATCAATAAGCATTGGTCATCATCTTTCAAAAACTGTCAGTATAATCGTTTTCACATCAATTCTAAAACCAACTTATAGGATCATATTTTACGACTCAATTCAAGATTAGAAACAAAAAACGAGTGTTGTATCCACTTACAATCTCCGATGTCATGTACGGTAACCACGGTCACATTCTGGTCGCCAACGATGGCAGGAACGCCAGATGCGGTGCGGGGAGATCCGAGCACAAGACGGAATGCTTCATCGGGCTCAAACAGGTTGTCGTCCATCAGCTGTACAACACAGGGCTTGGAGCGTTCACCTGCATGGATAACACATTCTTGATTAGTCTCTGGATATTCAAGTTTACATTCAGATATTCTCTCTGGTATAGTGTATCGAGGCTGGCCTTGAGGCCAATTTCTTGTGGCCTCAGTCTTGGTCCAAGTCACCTCTACAAACCCTATGGAAAGGTTGCATTTTGGGGTGTCCTCGGAATCAGAAAACTATCTGGTACAACACTGCTCTGGCATCAGGTGGTCATATTTTTCTTACTTATCTCAATTCTTGTAAAGGAATTAAAACCAATTTCAATTTACTCATTGTTTCAGTTTACTTTTTAGTAAGAGCAAAAAGGAAGCACTGACACAGCTGTTTAATTGTCGACCAACTTAGAGAAATTTTATATGTGAAACAAAAACTATCAATACAATTCAAAGTTGGGCTTTTGAAATATGTATTTCATTAAAAATCACACATTTGAAAATATACAATTAATAGTTATACCGAAAGATACAAATGTGTTTCCAAAATATTTTGAAGACATATGTGACCTGTCACCACAAATCGATCAATAAGTCGCAATGGAAGTTTTCGTGTAAATGCAGTAAATAGTTGAGTTGGGTTGCAAAAGTTGATTCTGGGATTTTGATACTTTCTAAAGGTACATACATTAATCTTTTATCTGACCAAATTTGAGGACCACAAGTGATTCAGAAGTATGATTTTTCTTGGATTGAACTTTGACCATGTTTTTGCAGGAGCTTGAAAATTTGGCCGAATTTGATCTTCACATCGCGAGAGTAACCATAATATAACTCTGAATATAATTGCTTGTTATCCAACATCGTCAAGTCCCCCTGTAATAATTTTGGTATCACTACAAAGCTGCTTTTATGAACTATTCATTGATGAATTCATTGTAAGAACTAAAATGGATTGTCCAATCCACAATCTTCATTTTGAAAGTGACTAATTTTACCGCACTTTCTATGGAACAGTTGTCAAAGGCCTTCCATTTCGCATGAATGGGCACTATCTTTGCAGCCGTTTTTCTCCACTTTCCTGATAATGGCTTGCGTGATAGTCCAAACTTGCGAGCAGGGTTTTAAATGGGTTTGCTTCGTCCATCATAGACAAATTATACATCATTTGAAAGCTTAGAGTCTCCTCTTTAAGACAGTATGAAAAATGCAATTTCCTATTTTTCCGACTTATGGTGCGTTTTGTGGTAACAGGTCACATATACTAAGCAGCCAGATTTTCATTCTGAATGGTACACTAATCATTTATTGTTGTATGTTTTGAATTCAACACATATTAAAGATATAATCTAACCTGTTGCCTCCAAGATTGTTTTCCCCATAGAGTTATATGTCACTTCATAATAACTACATTCCCCATTTTTCATGCTTACCTGGCAGGAATGTGATGATTGAACTCTCGGTGTTTGGTCTCTCGTCATAGTCCATCATGACTTGGGCAGAACCTTGGCGTGTGTAACAGCGGACGGTGCTCTGAATGGACAAGTCGCCAGTACGGATAACTTCTGCGGTCACAGTGATGTCATTTTCGTTCACCTCATATGTTGGGTGGCGGAACTCTACCTTGGGTACTGAGGAGATGAACAAATAAAAAATTTTTTGTATAAAACATCCACAAACAGATTTGATTAAACATTTATGCATACAAACAGCTCGTCTTGCACTTGTGTGTGTGTGTGCATTGTGTGCATATGTGTGTGCGTATTGTGTGCGTGTGTGTGTGTTTGTCTGTCTGTGAGTCTGTATGTGTCTGTATCTGAGTGTATCCGTGTTTGTGTGCATGGATGTACAGTATTTGCATACATTTCATATATTTGACATTCCTTTCTTTATCAATATCTAGAACTCACTTCAAAATTTCACTTCACACCATTTTCATTCATTTTAACAATGAAATCGATTAAATGCAGTAAAAGAGAGAGTACAATTGAACAAATGTATGAAACTTGGAAAAGCCGTAACAATAACACAAAATAGTTTGTATTTTGGCAGTTTCCAGCCAATCTTCATAGTGCGGTACCTGTTGCACATGTTTATATAACCTGCTTTCAAACAGCAGGACATACAAACAGTTGGTCTACATAGATACTATCACGGTGAAGTCCTAGCGGGCGGTAGGAATCGGGTAGCAATGCGGGCAAAACATGACACCTCGCTGTGTCGCATCCCTCTGTGTAGACAGTCAACCACCAATTACTTCAATTTAGTGCCAATTTAGAGGAGGAGGGGGAACAGATTTGTTTGGCTGTTAGGGTTGGGGGACCCCATCACCTGTTTTGCCAAGGAAAATGTAATGTCTGCAAAAATGCCATCATTATCAGGTTATACTGATATTTTGAATGTCAAATAAGGTCTTAACATTTGAGGTTAGTGTTTATTGAACTTTGTTCTCAGTCTATTTGCAACAAATGTGACACATTCTTGAGTTCAATGAGGCAACATTTGACATACTATACATATCTTTCACTCAATCCTTGTAGGGTTCAATATTTTGTTTCTTTCAAAATTCTTTTTAGAAGGGGGAGGGGGGATGGGAGGGAAGGGCTTTAACCAAGTCTTCTTCAATTTCTCCTTTTAAACTCTTGTCTACAATTTACATGTTAATGCATATCGATCTCACTAAGGTACAGTACAGGTACATAATGTCTTGCCACTTATCAAAATCAGTAAAAATTTCAGTTTATGCTTGTTTAAGTCTTTGGCCTCCAAATATTTCTGTACTTACAGTCAGAGATGGTGTCGTTGATGGTGATCACAGTCTTGGACGGGGCACCAAGCACGGCGTTCATGGGCATGTTGAGGACGAGTTCGAAGGTCTCGGGTCCCTCCAGGCGGGGCTGGCCGCGGTCGTCGATGATGTAGACACGGACGGTCTGCATGTTCACGTTGGGAGCAAAGTCAAGGTTGCGGCTGATTCCAGCATAGTCTTCACCAACTGCAATAACGTAAAACAAATTATCAAAAATATTATAAATACATTTAAGTAAAACGTTTACACAAATAAAAAGGGTCAACTTTCGTGGGTCATCTAACTCATCTTGACAAGTAAATTGGTCTTCTTTAAATCATGTGCTGTGTTTTTATATTTGCATGCATTTATGATCAATTTAAGTTGCTAAATATGGGAACAATTTATTTCTGTTGGGTAGCTATCATACTAAAACATGGTATATCATTGACGGAACAATGCAGATGCAGGCATTGACAATGACACAGAAGAAATGTAAGAAAGTTGGGATTAAATGGTTACATGCAGGTTATTGGGTAAATATAATACATGTGTGGTATATGACATGGAAGGAAGGCCCCATTATGTATATCAAATGACTACATGTGTGAATGACTGAAACTAAATTGAGTGGGTTGGATAAAGAGGAATATTACTGGCATGCACAATATGGGTAACATTAATAGTACAATTGTACAAACAGTCACAGATGTACATGAAACAAACAAGTCACATGAAATCAGACAGCCTCCACTGCTACACCTGACTTCTAGCAGACGAGCGGAACTAATTGAATTAATTTGTAGGACTAATGACCCAAGGTGAAAGTGACTCAGTTCGAGTGATTTCATCAGGAGCTCAGTCGGCTCAGACTTGAGGGGGAAAGTGGGGGTTCAGGAAGGGGGGGGGGGGAGGCTGGTTGGAAAAAGAAATAGGGGGAGGTGATGTCAGGAGGAACAAAGGGTATGTGGGGTACGGACGAGATTGACTCCCAACATGAGACTATCCAAACCTGCATGCATGTCACAACACAATTATACACACTACAATCAACTATAAAGACATTGTATGCTACAATTAAGATTGAAAAGACATGATTTACCAAATATCCTGGATAGCGTAAGTATGATAAAATTAGACAATGGCAATATTAGTAAGAAAGAAACGGACAGTTACAATTAGTATTTTTCATATACGTTTTTTGGAATTCAGCATATAGATAATATGCGAAGTTATTACTCAGCACATGCATTCTTAAAAGATAATCTGCTGGTCTTAGGTAGATACACTTTTTTCAGTTTGTGCAATCAATGAATTAAGAGGCACTTTTAGGATTTTGATGGAGGACAGTTTATATGCTGAGACAGGCGCCTTTGTGTACCACACGCGCACAGTCAAGGCATAGTGAAAGATTTCCTTTTTAACTCAAATGTTTCCAGGGTTTGATAATGAGGTGGTGGAATAAGGGGGAAACAAGGATTCTGGATAATACATGACTACCATGATGTCATAGCATGTGACAGTAATGGCTGAATCACATCACTTCTCTGGCTTTTTTTTTCAGCAGAAAGCAAAATGGATCTCATTGAATCTCAGAAGTTGTCTAGTCTGTGTCGGTGGCAGGACTCAGATGAGGAATCAAAAAGGGGGAACAGAAATGTACTTCCATACAAACTTCAGAATCAGATATTCGCTTGTCATTGTCAAAAAAGATTTACAGTAGCCGAGAAATATTTTTCTTAGAAGTTCAGATAACTACACTGAGTTTCATAAAACAAATTTCTTGTAAAATAAGATGCGTTTCTAAATTTGTAAATTTACGGTTCGGTAAGCCGGCTTGGACACCAAAAATACCTATCATGCCTAAGGACGGTCTTCGCTGTTTGGGGTCTGCACACCTGCACCGTCATGACGGATGTCAAATGACTTTTAGATCTCGGCAAAATTTTCACGAAATCCTCTCGAAGTTGAAATTTATGCTGGTGTGTAGAACTGCGCTGAACTTTCAATCTTTTTGGTGGTAATTCCCCGGCTTTTCATCTAAGTCCTGTGAATCATACCCGATTCCACACCTCAAGAGTCAAAATTTTGAAAGCTGGTACGAAGCATGAGTCAAAGCCAATGTACTCACTACTCAGTCACACCATCCTAAAATCCCAAGCCGATATGATTCTGATTTTCTTTGTCGCCATTACTTTCCATCCTTGCCCCTCCCCCAACCCTTTTCTTGAGCAGAAATGAGCTTTAAATCCTTCAAAATCAACGCAGACAACCCTGTACTGATCACCGTAATAAGATCTGATTTAGCGTGCCATTCCTGCAAAGTTTTTGAGCACACTGATTCACTATAACAAGTAAATTATCACTCTGCGGCAGACTGCTTCATTTATTATTTTCCTGTGTTCTTTTAAAGTCCTGTCAGCGAGGTGACATGATTTGCTAGCAAAAATACCACATGATGGCTTCATCTTGTTGTTAATGAAATCAGTGGATTTAACAGTTATGGCCAAACAATTTCATTTTGTCCCAACGCCAAGGTGACGTAGCAGAGTTTCAAGTTGACAAAAGTTCATCTTTACCAGGTCAGTTTAATGAACAGTACCTGGACAAATCATGTACATAAAAGTGATTGCTTGATTCTACATCAAGGTTTCTCTTCAGCATCTGCTCTTCGGAACTAAGATACGACTCATTTTACTCGTCTTATGTAAATGTCAGCAGAAAAGTTGAAAAATATCCTACAATGTGCTAATATAGCTCCTGATTTTTGTTTTTGTTTGGACAGGAACCAGTTTTCAACAAGATTGCAAAGTTTAACTTATAAAACATATAAATTTGTAAAAGGCAATTGTTTTTTTATGTTTCCAAATTTTGAGGAGCATGATCAGCACATTCTCACCTATGGATCTATCATGTCTTGCAATATGAATGCAACTTTATGCCAAGTCATATTGCTGCTCATTATGATGTCAGCATAACTCTTGTGTGGGAGGTTATTTGTGTCCACCCCCGCCCATTGATTTCCAGGTATGGATATACATCGATCTGGCTCTCAATCAATTCCAATACTTCATTTAAAAAGTACATGCCAGAGAAATTGTTTCAGAGTTCTTTTCCCTTTAGCATTACCTCGCACCTGAAGATATTATGCAATGATTTGGCCAGAATGTACTTGGATATGGTAGTTTTTTTTTCAATCATTTCTTTTTGGATTTTTGTTTTAGCAATTCACTGCCCTTTTCACATAGCTGACTCAACATGGCAAAAGTTGAAAATAATGATATAATTGATATATTTCCAACTCTTTCCAGAAAATTCCAAAACTCCATGTAATGACATGAAACAGTCATGTGACCACAAAATTTGTTGGTAACTTGTGACTGCTATATGTTACATTGAATCCCAAAATGTGCTTGAAGGTGAAATAATGGCTCTGTCAATCAACGACCAAATTTTGCCGAGTCTAATTTATAAATTTTCACATTCGATGTGCCAGCACTAATCAACCAATTTGTATCCAGGACAGTATGGGCAAAATGCCTGTTCAAGGTACACTTGTAATGCTAATTTAGTTCGTTTTGCATTCAATTAAGAATTTATTCAATTTGTATGCCATGATTTACTTATTCAAATTTGGTGATATGTCCCTCTAAATTACGGTGAATGTCCTACTTGTCAGGATTAAGTTATATTCTGAATTTCAGACCAACTTTTATCCCACTTTTAAAAAGTTCTATCCGGACAGTTTGGCCATTTCAAGTTTGTTTTTAATCATTTATGTGAGTATAGCAGGTACATCGAAATTGAGTCTTTGAATAAGACTACAAGGTACAAGTACAGACTAACAAATAATGGCTACAGAAACCATTATCCATGGATTCAGTTGAATGCATTTCTTGACCCCAGAGGAGTAAAGGAGGAAGGGGCTCTACTAGGGTGCAACAGGGCTATGCACTACATAATCCCCTAAGATCTGTCTAATAACATTAGAAGCAACTCAGGAAGGGGGCAACAGTGAGGGAAGGAAACGAAATTTTCAGGAGGGAGGATATTGCTGCTCTAATTTCAGTGCAGGGGATAAAACAGTAGCCTTCATAATAGGCAATTGGATCAGTATAGTTTATCTACATGCATTTTAACTTGCAATGTGCTGTTATGAACTGTGTTCTCAGGAGCTGCCTTCTAAAAAGCATGAAATTCACTCATACCACCAGTACCACTACCTTTACACCCAAATGGTGTACACTTGAGTCAGTTTATGACAAATTCAAATAATTCACCATTTTGTGCTCTCTGGACAAAATTAGTGTAGCTCAAATTCTGATGATTTTAAATGTTATTTTCTTTTGTTTTGTTTGTTTTATGAAGAGGAAGACACTCGTCAGACCATCATTACTCTTGAACACTTCATATTTTGGTATGCCTCAATTGTAGTCATAACCTCTAGCCTGAATTTATCACTAAAGTTAACAGGTGACTATTTTATTCCAAACTATTTTAGATGCTTCCTTAAAAATGGGATAAGACTGTATTGGTGAATGTAACTGCAAAAGAAGATTTAATTTGCACTTTTCATGGTTATGATAAAGTCAAGATAGGCAAGTTGGATTAAAAACAAATTTACAACATGGGTGTGCCAAATAAGTGACATTGGCGATTCTCTAGAGAAACAAGCCAACTTGATCATCTTCATTCTCTGTTGCCAATTTTGCTGGGTTCATTTCAAAACCAAGATTTCATTTTGCTGATTAGACTTACCGAAGAGAAAGTACATGCAAACATAATCTCAAAAGTGTGATAATGTTCCTCAGTGGTGCATTTATTTCTGGATTCTGCAACATGACAAACATAGTTTGGAGGGCATCTACCACAGCAACTCATTTTGATTTCCATGGCAACTACTGTACCCATCAAATAGAGAAATTAAATCCCTACAGATAAGACACATTGCTACACATCAATGTGTTCAACGAAAACAGTATTCCTGTTTATTCAATTATAATACTGCTAATAGAAATTATCGTCAAAAGAGGGACAAAATGGCATTAATTTTTGAAAGATGGTTTTGATGTTTTTTGAGAGGTATTCAGGATGCAATAGATTTGGTTGGGAATTAAACTATCCATCTTTAATTCTCTATCATATTTTGCTCCAATTTTCTCGGTTCTGTCCCCAGAAAGTGATCTTAGCCCTCTGCTGCTTGTGATTTCCTGTATGTGGGCCATGACACGACTACAGCGGAAAGGAGAACGATGAACTGTCATTCCCGCTATCTCATCGGTATTGATGCAACACGAGATTGGAAATGTGTCGCCACTTGATCATCCACTCAAAGTTCCTTTACAATGAATGTGCGCTCGTTTGATTTTATTTCGTTTAGATTTTACTAATGAGCATAACTTGAGTTGCCGAAATTCTGATGTAACTAATTGCAGGACACTTGGGGATAGCATGTGTCCACTGCATGCACTTTAATAGACAAGTATGTCGATGAAGTTAATCATTAGTAATGATGTTAGATAGATGCAATGCAGCATGTTAAAATTTCCACTGGTTTTTTCTCAATACTAATTAACCAATATTACAACCATATGCCTTTAATAACTGCCAACAATCACATTTTAATTTCAGTAACACCCTTTAAACTGCAATAATCACTGCTCAAGAAATGACTTTCACGAGTGTTGGGTGATTCCTCCTCCTGATACAGGAGATATACACTCAACATTATCTTAAAACATTGTTTGTTTTTTAAGTTTTAGGAAAGGAAGAATGAGAATACCCCAGTTTTCATACAATTTATCCTCTGTCCTCTCCCACATGTCTGGCTACATGTTACCAAATTGACAAACTAAACAGAGGCGTACAGTTTTTGTAATTTTTTTTCTCAACATTTCCCATCTTCCCACTTGCACCTGAAAATAGTTCAGTGCACTGTATTCAATGTTGTGTTTGCAGCATGTTGCGTAACACAGTCATCATTCTGTATCCACCTCCATCTTCAAACTCATTCAATCAGGATATTGTTTCAAACAGAAGTTTGTCCCCTGTCTGGAGATAACTCCTTTGTATATAGATCATCCTTAACCTCTCATGATGGGACACAACACCCACTGCCAACATCCAACCCTCGCCCCCTTTGCTGGCACACCAGGGATGGAGTCAAGGCCGGCCTCAAACCCATCTGTCGGGCTTGGCCTCAGACCGAGTCCCATGTACAAAGTCTATGTGAAACATTTTTCCAGCGGCCTCGTGACTCTGAACGGTCGGCCTCAACTCCATGCCTGCAGCACACTACTTACCAACAGCTGAGACGGGAACAGAGGCCCTAGAGCGGACGGTGACACTGGCCATCTTGGACAGATCGGTTCCTGTGCGGAACACTTGCACCTCGACGTACGGAGCATTCTCGTCGACCTTGTACTCGGGCTCGGAGAAGTAGAATGATGGCTCTGTTGGAAGAAGTGATCGAAAAATAATGTTAACTTACTTATAATTTACAGCAGTCTCTCGATTTTAATCATTGTGTTTATCAAGAGCAGATTCTGATTGCTAAACAAAGCTACATCAGACCAGTTTCCTCTCTAACTTTTGATATTCTTGCCCTAATAATTGTATCTCTAGTTGAGTTGGGGGGGGGAAGTCAAATACATGTGAAATAACCTCATATCATGGGAACTGATGCCATACACATGGCTGAATTGTATTGTTTTTCTTTCTTGGTTTAATTGTTTCATTTTTCATGTGTAATGTGTTCCTGTCATGTTAATATTTCCTGCACAACAAATGTAAACAAGTTTGAATAAAGTTTACACAGCTTCTGCACTTAAGTCCTGTATGCTTAGGATTTGTTTTCTATTTTTATTTATGTTGTGTTTTTCTTTTCTGCTTATTTTTCTGTCGAATCTAACATGTTTAACTTCTCTTCTGGTATGGTGTTTTGCTGTTGTGTACTACATCGACGCCACTTCGGTAGCATTCAAAGGGATGATGAATTATGTTTGCACAGTAACATACAAAAAGCCACATTACCAGGTCAAGAGTGTAATTAAGCAAGAAAAATATTACATCCCCCCACTCCCCCCCCCCCAAAAAAAATGCATCTAAATACCAATATATACATGTAGCACTTGTTTATACTTATGTACAGCCAGAAATATCT
>JZLH01S0023371.1:28812-40470 GCA_001188425.1 Eucidaris tribuloides | reverse complement strand
TATTTTGAAGCCAAAAATGAAATAATAGCTGTTTTTACGGAGAAACGCTGGCCAAACATCGGCAATTTATTGGCTCAAAATGCATTTCTGCCAAGACCAAAATTGAACGGCGGCAGCGCTAGGAAGTCCTGGCATATTACAGTAGTATAGTAGCAGTGCAAGATGCAGGACATTCTACCTGGCCTGATAAACTTTGTCCAAGAAAAAAATAAACATCGCGGAAAATTTGTGGCAAGTCATTGAAGTAATTACAGGAAGTATTTCAGTGAAAAAAATGCACTGAGAGTAGCAGCAAAGGTAAGCCCAAAATGTTTCAAATCACCAGAAAATGATATCACAGGGCACCTCCAAAAAACTCGCCAGTTTTAGCCGATAGAGATTGCCCTCAGTTCCCACATTGTGTTAAATGGTGCTGTTGGTTTGTAAGTTTAAGTCTTAACTTGCGATTATTGGCCGGTAATTTTCTGCACTTGAAAATGCATAAATCTGTCCATTGAAGTGTCATAGGAGATTCAGAAATAATATTTTTGATATTATAAGTGTTTATTTTAAGAGGGATACTTGGTCAAAAAGTGGCAAATTTAGCAGCTGGAAACATAGCTTACATGACCCATTGTCAGGTCACAGAATCATCCCTGCAAACTCTGGGTTGGAGATGGCAGGCGTGACGTGTCAGTTCCCTGGCTGTCTGTTAGTGCTTTATGATGAACTTGTTACGTAAATATTTCCCAAAGTTTAGTGCTACTCTATCTAATAAATTATCTGATTAGGTTATCATTTTCAAAGATTTTGAATAAGATTTAAGTATAATATTCTAAGAATGTCTTGGCGTGGAAAGGGAAATGGAGAATAGACACTAAAACTTTAGTTTACACTGATCTACATTGTTAACATTTTATTTTTTTCAGTACCGGGTTTGGAATCAATTAATTGCATTCCTTTAAAAAGATAATATAATTTAAGACTACCATGAATTTTTATATGTCCACAAATTTAACTTCTTGGTTGTATAGGCGTGTGCATCCGGGTGTGGGGTTACATGACCCACCCCATCCCCTTTATATTTGAATCTTAATTTTTTCCAAAATTTTGTTGGCCCCCCTTCTTCACGCTTATTCCCCCCCCTCCCGCTCAAAAAATTTTTTTTTTTTGATCAATTTATATGACACTGAACAATATACTAAACACTTTTTCTGTATAAACACTGAACATTTTTTATCTGGAAACATATATAGCTGAAATTATGTTTATCTACATGTACATGATACCAAAGTTTGTGGTTACGGTGGTTATTTCTTAGAACACTTCAATTAACACTAAACAAATTTAATATGAAATCGATAACCACGTTTAGTTTACATGTACGTGTTGAAAATTCACAATCTCATTCAACAAACATTTTTTTTTTTTATGAACACCTACGGTAAATCACTAGATTGTTCCCACAAAAATGTGTATTAATGTTGTGCCTGTCCCCCCCCCCCCCCATCCCTTCAACAATGAAATCGCCACTACCGCTTGCTGGAACAACATTAGTTATAATCGTTTTTATCTGCTAATATATGATAAATGAACACAATTTAAAAAATTGATTCATTGATTTCATAATTTATGACAATATCATTTGATGTGAAAATTTGCCTGGATGGTTATACATGTATGTATACTTTTATGTAATATCTATTACACATATTAATCACACAAATCAATAAATTTCTGATTATTTTTTTTCCGGGCATAGCAAAAATTTCATTCGGGCAAGCATTTTTCGAGCCTGCTTTGAAAATTCACTTGCCCGATCGGCAAGTGCGCCAAAAAAAAGTTATGTAGGCCACCCTGCTGCGCACACAAGTTGAACTTGCAGAATTATCAATTATTCAGAAGTTACCTGCAAAATATTGTTATATTTTTTTTATTTCATTTGAACTAAAAATTTTTCACGCACATGCTACCTATGCCTGCTGGATTATTTGTAAAACCATGAACAGCTTTTGAGAACTCTCAAATAGTAAAGTTGTTGTAAACTGCATTAGGTGGCTTCAGTATTTTTCTCTTGAAACTCTTTGTGCCAATATGCGTTTAATTGCTATGGACAGAAACACTGTAGACCTCGGGGATTTTACTGTTTTACTATTGGGGTGGAAAACCTGTTTCTCGCCATTCTTTAAAACTTTTACAAGCACAAAATTTAGAGTGATCTATTCATAACTACGATATGATACGTGCCGTACTGATGTCTTTGATCAATATCAAAACAGATGGTAGAACATGAACAGTACTATAAGAAATGTTCTTTCCCATGCAGAGACAGATGTAGAGTGCTAACATAATCTTTTTCAGATCGCCATGTACCTGCCTTTCTTGATTCTAGATCCTGAAATTACTCTCCAGGGTAACCTCAGAGGAAAGTTACAGCCAACTTTCGGCAAATTTCTCTATCTTTTTTCTAATTCAATCATTAACCTTAATCAAAAGTTTGGCGGAATGCTGAACTAATTAATGTTGTAGTTTAAATTCCAAAGTACCTATTTTTTTCCCTCCTCATACAATATTCCTAAATGAAGACAGTTACCACAAACCAGAAAGTTGAGGATATTTTCTAACTTTGTGATTACAAAACCACACACAGCAAAAGATTTACGATTTGGCCAATAGAAAAAGGACATTACCCTATTGACCCAATCCAATGTGACCTGCACCAACATTATTTGACTTGGGAACCTGCGAGACTTCCATTAATTATGTTGCTTGACCAAAATGTCCTTTAATTTAAAAACAATTTTCTTTTTCAATTACTATAAAGAAGTGCTACAAGTCTACATGCGACTACCATCTTTATCTATGCAATCAACAAGCTTAAATTGCACAATTACTCTGTTTGCTTATCAACTCATTAGCATTGATAGGCTTTCAAAAGCATTTTCTGCCACCACAATTTCAGCAATTTTGGCCATACAAACCCCGCTTCTTGTTGCTTCGGGCCTAATCAAATCGTTTTCGCACCGACAGCAGCCATGACAGTTTTCGCCTGTCCTTTCCAATTGGCGCAGCATCTCCGTTCAGGATTAAATTCCCCCGACGTTTTCCAATGTGCCAACAGAAAAAACATTCACTCAAACGCAATCGCATTCTCCCAAAGGAGATGGTGATTACCACCCACTCGTTCTTGAAGATACTTAAAGATGACTCCATTGGCTATGTTTATCAAATGTTACTACACACATCAATTTCACACGATTTTGTTCGATGTTTATCTTCACATATTATGTGCACTGTGTTATAATATTTCTACGTTTGCTCCCACGATTGAAACTTTTGAATCTCCTTATTAACAATCTTGATGCTTTGAAAAGAAAATCAAAAAATTTTATCAACCACTATCAGGTTTTATTTCCAAAATTTTAGCTGTGGTTATAAATATTTTCCAGTTCATTTCCAAAAACATTGTAAGAGTTCCCTTGAGGAATTTCTAGGTTTTTTGTTTGTTTTTAAAACAAGTATCCTCAAATGAGTTGTCTATCATGTGATTTCAATAAAATTCTTCAACAATGAGCCCAATGCTAAACTTCTCAATGAGGCAATTTTCCAAAATGCTTTTCAAGCATATCAGAAATCTATCTGGAAAAATTTTGAATCATGTATCAATCAACAAACCTACTTTACTCCATATGGTCATTGTTCCATAGAGGAAATGCTTACTGCCTTCAGACATGGCATGGATGTTATTTGAAATTATGGTTTAGGATTACTTTTACTCATTTAAGATGCCCCGGCTTAAAATGTTTTGGTACAATTCTTTGATAATCTTTGGACATTCTTCATATGCCTCTGGTAGAGTTCCCCAGACCAAAGTACTATGACATGTATCAAATAAATGCAAATTTCTCAAATTTGTATCATTTTTCTATGTGGTTATAATACATGTATTGTCCCACGCGTGCTCCATTATTCATACGTTCTTGCCAATTTTATTTGATTTACATTGATAAAAAAAGCATTGATTTGATCATAAAATGTACGCCATCAATCTTACTTCCATATTTTGTAGAAAGAATGTTCTACATGCCAGGATTTAACGATTTGTGTATTTAAGACAGGAAATTTGGATATTTTTTTTATCAATCTAAAAGAATGACTGCCAGCAAACGAAATCAAAAATGTTTATGAGATAACTACAATCAAGACATTTGCTAATATGTCTGCAATTCATACTTGTTGCTCAGTGTAATCTATGACACAGAAATGTAGTGATTAACTTGTGGTTGCATTTTATTTCTTTGATACAATTCAGTTATTTGATACAATTCAGTTATTATTCCAAGAAAACTCAACAGCACCTGTGCAACATAATGTCATTGTCAACTTCCTCAGAAAACATAATGACCGTGAAATGTTGCAGTACTTAGCGTGTGAGGTCAAATTAATTTAGTGTTTGGTCCTGAAATAATTACCTATAATTTCTTTTGCCACCATATTTTTGTAATAGTCATTTCCAATGATTTTCAAGGCATGACAGCCAATGGCATGATTTTCAGCAACCTTCTCAGCTCTCACTCCCTCTCTCTCATTTTATCTGCAGCATTACACTTACAGGCCTCACAAGGTCCACTTCAATTATTACATTTCCACACTCACAACCGATCTTCCTGAATCAATGTGTTCTCCTTGGTATGACTTCTGTTGTACATGACTAATTCTTGCAGGATATCAGAATATTTTCCTCATGGAGATTTCAATTATATTAATTGCAACATGTATTCTTTAGTCTATGCATGTTAAATTTCCAGTTCCATCCAAAAGCTCCCCAAACATGTATTTTTTAATCAATATTTGTGCCCATTCCCACATCTCCCAATGAACTTTAAAGATTTTCAGTTACTTTTTAGATCTTTCTTAAATGAATTCCTTGTTTATGTAACCAAATTAAAAGAACTATAAAATTAAATATTCAAAATGTATCTTGTTACTCTATACACTAATTCATTTACTACTGCAAGTGTGTCACAAACTACAGGCATTCATTATTTTCCAGCCCTCATAGTTTGAAGTGATGTTTTCATTTTCAGAGCAAAACAATCCCATACCAACAATGTATTACATGAATGGTACATCCCTTTTTACCAATAGACACATACCACACATACTTGGGAGTAACATCATGTTTGCTTATCCTTTTATTCCTGTACCGACCACTCAGTCAAAAATCCCTCCGTATTATTTCACTTATCCTTGTCCCTACACCTGGAGCCCTGTTCCCCTCTAAACAAAAGTGTCATTCATTCTCGTAAGAGCCACAAAATCCATGTTTTCATTTCAAACACACCATTTTCATACTGTTTTTCCCCTCCACCAAAATGTGAAACATACACCTTGACTAAGCCTGAAGCACTACATGTGCACATACATATCACATCAACACAATCGTTCTTTCTAGTTGTCTCCTTGACATGAAAATGTTACCCAATTGCAGTTCGGCTCTCAGATTGTTATCTCATACAGAGAAAACATATGATTCAGAGAGGTTTATTACAAAAGACAAAACAAAATATCCCCCTGCAGATATTTTGGGAGAATGTTCATGGCCTGTCACTCACAATACCATAGGGAGAATATGCCACACACCATCTCTCAAATACAATAACCATCCTGCATCACAACTGGCATTCTCTGACCCACGTTCAATTTGTTCATCCTAAAAAATATGTAGCGATCTTGTCTATAATTTCCCCCCATGGGTGCAGAAATCAATATCAAATGGAAGTCACGACCTCATATTTTAAAGAAATGTCTACTTTCAAAACAAGAAACATAACTCTTTGTTGGAGTATTACATTGGCTATGATATCACCGTCATGTTTTTCAGACTTTGAAACAATGATACATCTGCGATTCTCAATGTCTATCACTGTAAATGCATGATCGTCATTCACTACATCAATATGATTTTGACTCTTCCATAATGTTCACCATAAGTTTATTGTACTTTTCATTGACAAGCTTGTGTGACTCTGAAGATCTGTATGCATCAGTGATTGGTCAGAATTTCAGAGCAGATTTCATTGTCTTCAGTCTCATGCTATCTCTTCCTCTCTTTCTCTTTACATCACAATCCCACATAATTGAAATTCACCCCAAGCAACTCACACACCATTCTCTTCAAATCCCCGGTCATTCTCATCTTCTTCCATCATCATCCCCTTTCAAATACGACTCTGCAATGAAGTATCAGTACTCAAGAAGACTTCTTATCTCTATTGTGTGACCTCAAGAAGTAGGGCTTTGCACACAAGATTCCAATCTTACCCTCGCATTGACACAAGGGTGAAAGTTGAAGGCAATAATGACTGTCAATTACAGTACTTGCAATGTCTGGTTTAATCCCTGGGTAAATCCATTGCTGTTGTTAAATATTCTAAACAAAGCTTTAAGGGATGGAGGGTGGGGGATTTGCAAAGTGTTTGTTGGTAAGACACAATCATCAAGATAAATAGTGCCCATCCATCAGGTATATCTACAGTGTTATGTAACACCAAAATGACTAAACCCCAAATATTTTAAGAATACTTTGGGTGATGAACCAATAAAATGAGAAATTCACTGCTTCCAAGTGAATTCATGCTTAAAATTTGAAAAAGTGATTGCCGATTGGGCAATCGAGTTATTTGATTAGACATTTCAGTTGCAGAAAATCAGAATTTGAATGGATCTTTAAATTTTCTAGGATGTCAAACAGACATGCAATATGAACCACAATCAACTTAAAACACTTTCAGTGTCAATAACTGAAGAAAGCCAGAGCTTTTTTATATCCTTCCCTTTTGTGGGGGTGTGACACTTTGGTTGCGCATAATTGGTTGAGTTTAAAAAAGATTTGTGAAGGAAAAATGTCATCTTTCAAAAGCGATTCAGAAATAAAGCCAAGTTTATCAGATCATTAACATTATGTTTTTACCTATATGAGGGTGTGGTAGAGCATGAATTATTCATTTATGCTCAGAGCTGTTCTGCAGCTTATCCGTGTGAGCTGGGTAGCATACAGTAAGAGGGTTATGTATAAATCCCCCATGCAGGAGCCAATTTATATTCAAAGCGTGAAATGTCCGAAAAGTCTAAACCGGTAAAACTACTCTGGTTTCTACCTATTTTTGACCAAACAACTTTATGAGACAGCGGTTATGTTTAGATTGTTTGTTTTGTTTCTCACAGATCGCTATTTTTAGCCCAGAGCAAGGGAAGCTGAATATAAATCAGTCTTACTGCGTATGTCAATGTTTACAAATGCAGAGTACCAGACTAAAAAAGTTTCTGTGTAATTTCTTCCATTGGGTCTTTCAACAGTGAACTGTTGTATTGGCATTGATTCAGTTTGCGCTAATGAAAGACAGTCCGTTATTTTTCCTCTGCAATCATTTTGGGATAGCCTACTGCATAACCTATGTATATTTTACCATGGATTTTACAGTCAATACACTCGGCAGCATCACTAACCAACAAAGTCACTTTCTGTTCCCCAACTCATAACCACACTGCCAGTTTCACTCCAGTTTCCATAAATCTTTTTGGTTCCACACTCGGAATATCACATGCAAAGTCTATGGGATTTTCTTGCCATAGTCCTGACAGGGTTTAAGCAGTACCAAAACTGCGAACAAATCTTACCATCCTCGGCATCGTAGATCACGACAACAGCACGGTCGGGGAATTCCAGGGCGCCCATGACGGGATCGTGGAGGACGATCTCGAAGGACTCGGCCTGCTCGTACAGGCGATCGTTGAGGATTCGCACACGCCAGAATCCTTCGGTCTGACCCGGGTTGAATTGCACCTGTCGGGCGGACTTGCCGCGGAAATCGTCATCAGCCAAAGCAGTTCCATCAGCGGTTGTAATACCTATGTAAAACAGCATTGATATTCCATCAGCAAAAAGAAACTATTAATCAAATACCATAACTTCTTCCTAAACATATATTTTGTTTCAGGACTGTCCTGTTATATGACACTGATCAGGATTAAAACAAAACAAGTTCACACACCTATTTCAAAGAAGTTTTCCTTTGTTTTGGTAATAATCTCCCTAAAATGCTATGCAATTTAGTGCCAATATGTTACTGAGGCAATTTTTATTAATGCTGAATCAATCATTTTAAATGCAATCTACCATCAATGAGACATGTTACTTGACATTCCATGTGATTAGAAATATGTCCAGTTTCCAAGAGAAAGCTGGAAAGTCATTACTACCCTAAAGGATTCATCCTCTTATATTAAAAAAATGCATTTTTAAATGCTTTGAAGATAAGCAAACAGTAAATTTAAGTCTATTCAATGCTTTTGCCAAATGTTTGAATTACTTTCTATGAGACTAACACTGAAATAATTTTCATTTTGTAACGAAAAGAAACTAAATGAACAGAAAAATGAGCACATCATGCGTACTAACCAACAAATGAGGTCTCTCCAAGGTAACCACGGCGACGCAGTTGGATGTTGAGGTAGCGCTCAGTCTCATTCACCTCGTAGTACTCCCTCTCCAGTGAGATCCAGGACCAGTTGAGACGGAATGGCTGATTGGCCAGAGTGTTACCACCTGCAAGATATAAACCAATCAGAAAAGAGGTTAGAGCATATTGAAATATGAGATTCACTTTACTGTCAGACTTCTCACTTGCAAGCAAATGTAATTGTTTTTAATTGCCATTTTATTAAAATGTTAAAATTGTAAAAATCTAAAAATATGTGTCAGTAACAAATAACCATGAAAAAAAAATATTTACTTCTGTTTATGCAGAAGGTCACCTTCATATTCTGGGCAACAGAACAGTGAGACCAGTCTGGGTCAAATTTTAAGTGAAACAACTTTCAGGTCCACGAATATCATAAACTATCCCAACCAGGTCAATTACGAACAAAGCTGAGAACACAACGAAGATGCAACTAAAAGCTGAGGTCTTGGTAAGGTTAAGATGGACTCGGGCTTGATTTTGGGTTTCCAAACATTATCACGGGACATCTGGAAGGAATTGCCCACTCTGGGCTTGCGAGGAAAGATGAGTTATGTACTTGATATATATGATTTCTTTTTATTGGGGATATCCATCACGATAGTGTGTGTTGACAGTTCTGGTGACCGTTGTGTGCCCACACCAGAGGGAGGGACAGAATGGCCACATAATGACCGATTTGTTTAAGGTTGACCGTATTGTTTACCCACTGTTACATTAATTTGGATTATTGATCACATATGGTAGTAATACTGATATGAAAGAGCACCAATTGACCTATTTTTTGTAGTTGTTGCTGTTATTAAAATAGCTAAATAAATTTAGACTTATAAAACTGACCAAGGCTGGTATATGAAAAGGCATGTGCCTGTACTTTGACAGTGATTAAATGACCCACAAGCTTATGAAGGATTTTTTTAACAAGATGGCTATGGATATTTCAAAACAGGTAATGAATATTATAAATAATCACCGACATCCAGAAAAGATGGGATATGAAAACCACAAATTCATTAGCCATCATTTCACTAATTCAGGATATCAGTAATATTCATGACCTTACGACATTCATATTATTTTCATATTTTGTGTATTCTTGACAAACGCTGTAACAAGTTACATGAAAGTGTGGAAGCTCGATTGTCAGCACTGAATAGCATTCATACAAACTGGTACTGAAGTACTGCTCATGAATATCCAGAACATTTTAACAAACAGAGTAAAAGTCTTCAAGAATGGATACAAACGTTTAACATGAGCTGCTAACGTCAGAGCAGAGGTAATGTCTGTTCTGTAAACTTTCATTCAGGATGTCCCCCTCTATTCCCTAGCCTGTCCTGCCCCCTCCCATTCATGACTCAAGGACTTTCTAATCCAAAGCTGCCATCCAAATAGTGACACGCCCGAGCTCTTTTCTGTTCTCCGGTCCCTGTGAACCCGCCAAGAAAAAAAGAAAAGAAAACCAAGGCACACAAAGAATTTAGGTGTACACTGCACTGCAATACTATGAAAGAGCTCTACGATTTATAACAGCCATTTTTGTAAGGTGACTGGTAGACCTCTATTTTAGCAACAAGCCAACAACAGACATTTTTATCTGAATGTTGCATTGTTTCCTCCTCCTCCCCCCCCCCCAAACCGCAAGTCAGACATCTCCAGAGAACCTGCGTGATATTTTAGTAGTGCACGCGATTATATCAAGCGCAGCATTAGATCAAGATAAGAAAGACTAAAGTCGCATTTTTGCATTATTTGTGGTCATTTTTTTGTTCAAGCTTAAGCAAATCCCTTTTGTTTTCTTTCTTCCTTCCCCAGCAGACCCACTTATCGCTCATGGCTATAGATATTGGAGCTACACAAAGTAAGTAATGCGTAGCAACAAGCTGAAAGGCACTTCCAAACACGAAGTCAGCCCATGTTTTTTTTTACCAACATCCCATGTCCCTCTGGTAGTCAATTAAATCGCAAATAGAAATGACAACAGAGTTAAACACTGGACAGAATGAGGGTGATATTTAAGAATTACATTTCACCTTTCACGCTTGTTAAAGCCTCTTTACAGTTCAATTCAGGCCCGACATTTGTAGCTGGAGGATATGCTACTATTTAGGTGAAACGAAGTGAGAATTAACTACAGTTGATATGTCAACCACTTTCTGGCTTTTCAACTTCACCTGAAAGTGGGGAATCTTTCATTTGAATACGGTATTTGAAGGCAAATAAATTAGGCACAACTTGGTGTTTTCTACAAGTGTTCATCACAATAGTTGCATATTGTCCAAGTGTATATATAACACAGATTTTGTACCCATTCTTAATTCTCTGATGCATAGATTCCAAAAACCTTTTTTCATTATTGATTTAACATCATTGTGTCAGGAAAAAAAAGTAATGAAACCAGGTTATTAGACCAACTAGAGACATATACAGTACATGATTCTCTTTTTTTTTGGGGGGGGGATGGGGTTTATTATTAGAAACTGTAGCTAAAGGCTTTTTTTTTTCATTCCACATTCAAAACTCGTCATTTTCATTGACTTTCGAGATATGCTTAGTCATCACAAATTGATTCTGAGCAGTTCAGCTTTGCATGCTATTTATTGATGTGGCAAAAAATGTTAACCCGTTGCCTCCGAGAATCTGAAAATCCCATACAGTTAACACAGGGCAAATCCGGTTCCCGTAGCCAACGGGTTAAATCGTGCATTGCAAATTGCAACAACAGTTCCTTCAACTAAAACTAACTCTTTCCATCTGTCTACAGTCTAGTCTAGGACAGGGCAAAACATGTAGGAGGGAAAAGGGCAGACATTTCAACAATGCATGTTGAACAGTTTTGTATTTTTTTTAGAACATTTTCAGGGCCGAGTTACAATAAACACTACAATTCCACTCTGTTTAACCCAGTAACATAAAATTGGATACTTTTCACAATGTAAACCATTGAGACGATGACCTTGTCTACACTTTTAACACATTCTGAATACTGAAATTACTGGGCACATGAATGTTAAATCATTGCTCATCAGCGTTCATTATGCCGTAATGTGGTGCGATTATACCATCCTAAGTTTGATTAATGTCAAACTATGACAGACAGACTGACCCGACCAGTATAAAGTGTCAGGATTGTCTCAGTTTATCTAGGGTAAGCAGC
>JZLH01S0023371.1:8253-28762 GCA_001188425.1 Eucidaris tribuloides | reverse complement strand
TAGGAGCTACACAAAGTAAGTAATGCGTAGCAACAAGCTGAAAGGCACTTCCAAACACGAAGTCAGCCCATGTTTTTTTTTCCAACATCCCGTGTCCCTCTGGTAGTCAATTAAATCGCAAATAGAAATGACAACAGCGTTAAACACTGGACAGAACGAGGGTGATATTTAAGAATTACATTTCACCTTTCACGCTTCTTAAAGCCTCTTTACAGTTCAATTCAGGCCCGACATTTGTAGCTGGAGGATATGCTACTATTTAGGTGAAACGAAGTGAGAATTAACTACAGTTGATACGTCAACCACTTTTTGGCTTTTCAACTTCACCTGAAAGTGGGGGATTCTGTCATTTGAATACGGTATTTGAAGGCAAATAAATTAGTCACAACTTGGTGTTTTCTACAAGCTTTCATTACAATAGTTGCATATTGTCCAAGTGTATATATAGCACAGATTTTGTACCCATTCTTAATTCTCTGATGCATAGATTCCAAAACCATTTTTCATTGATTAACATCATTGTGTCAGGAAAAGAAAGTAATGAAATCAGGTTATTAGACCAACTAGAGACATATACAGTACATGATTCTCTCTTTTTTTTGGGGGGGGGGGATGGGGCTTTATTATCAGAAACTGTAGCTAAAGGCTTTTTTTTTTATTTCACATTCAAAACTTGTCATTTTCATTGAGTTTCGAGATATGCTTAGTCTTAGTTACATCACAAATTGATTCTGAGCAGTTCAGCTTTGCATGCTATTTATTGATGTGGCAAAAAATGTTAAATTGTGCATTGCAAATTGCAACAACAGTTCCTTCAACTGAAACTCTTTCCATCTGTCTACAGTCTAGTCTAGGACAGGGCAAAACATATGAGGGAACAGGCAGACATTTCAACAATGCATGTCGAACAGTTTTGTATTTTTTTTAGAACATATTCAGGGCCGAGTTACAATAAACACTGCAATTCCACTCTGTGTAACCCAGTAACATAAAATTGGATACTCTTCACAATGTAAACCATTGAGACGATGACCTCGTCTACACTTTTAACACATTCTGAAAACTGAAATTACTGGGCACATGAATGTTAAATTATTGCTCATCAGCGTTCATTATGCCGTAATGTGGTGTGATTATACCATCCTAAGTTTGATTAATGTCAAACAATGACAGACAGACTGACCTGACCAGTATAAAATGTCAGGATTGTCTCAGTTTATCCAGGGCAACCAGTGTTTTAAATTGGGATACCAACAATGACTCCTCTGATTCATGTGATTGTGTTAAATGTGTGTGTTATGTCACTGTGTCTGTGACTATGTTTGTTTGTGTGTTTGACACTATTATGTAGATTGTTCTCCTAAATGCATAGCAACTCTTGTCCGTCGGTTACCGTGTTGGCCGAGCAAGCAAAGGGTTGTTTGAACCCAGTCCCAGCGAAGAACTTTGTGCAAATTTAGACTGAATTTAGCCAGACTGACTGGACAATGCGGCTTGCCTATCATTGGCATGGGACAATGGCATGAATTACATCTATTAACAAGCTAGTATTTAAACAAAACAACCTAATAATAATTGACAACTTTAAGCACAAGATCTCCCTGCTTATCTTCCAAGATAATGAACCAGAGGTATGAGGAAATGATTAGGAAATGTCAAGGTTTTGGGGTATTATGCTTGCATGCAAGAATGAAAACACAGAGCTCTATCTCGCTCAGACAGTCGTGTCACTGTCATCTGTGAGAGATCCGCGAAACTATTTAACAGCAGAATGTTTACGGAATGTGAGGTGTTTGTTCCGATAGCCATGCCATCTCATCCGAGGAGCATTCACAGTGATGTCATTATTTGTCAAAGAAAAACAGCCTTAAGTTGAATCCTAAATAATGACAGAATGTGATAAACTCTGCACTGTGTGTTACAAATGAAGTCTCTGCAAACACACACACAGCTACCACATTCCACGCAGAGAAATGTTCCTCTCATGTCGATGACAGATTTTGCTTTCGGAGAGAGTGTATCATGATTGTGCACATCAATGCACTTACATAGTACACTCAGAATTATCATTTATCTACATGAATCTTCATGACATTTGACAGGGTAACTTCGACTTACATTAGTTTTTTCATCTAAGTGAGCTTTGAATATTACTTCGTACAAATGGGCGTGTCTCAAGAACATTTTCCTGAAGATAAAGCTCATCTGCTTCAGCTTCCAACTACTTGAATCCTAACCGGCGACAACAGGTTTAAGTGCAAGAATGAAAAAAATGAATTGAACCCACCCCCCCCCCCCAAGAAATTTTGTTTTTATTAATCCACTTGCACTTAACTCTACATTTGTAAGTAAATACAAGTCAAATGGAATAGAACCGTACTGTATTTGAGCAACAGCCAAAATGTTCTACAAGGGAATGAAAGGAATGTATGTTGCGCATGGAGGTCTTCCCTCTTCCTCCATGGTTGAGTGTACAGTAGTAGTAATTCCTTTGCAGTAGTGATACAATCCAAGAAAGAATTTAAACAGCTGACCAAACTCAGAAGTCTTTGAATGTCACAGCGGAATTCAAAATATCAGTTGAACCCCATTCAGATTTTGTTTTTTTTACAATCACTCTTCACGAAGTAAACCATACAACTATCATGAAATCAGTCCAGTTTGACTCGTTTCAATGCTGTGCAAATTGCAGATGTAGATTATACAGCATTCCACATTCAACCACATACTGTAAATAACATACTGTATAAAAGATATGGGTCTGAAAGACAGACTAGCAATATGTCTCGGAAAGATACACAGGCCATGGAATGTAGTTTGGAAATGATTATCAACAGTGAACCTTGTCTCATATTTTTCCTTGCTGAAATGTTTAGAGTTCGCAAAATTAGCCTTGATATTGAAATATACCATCTGGTTATTCATGGTTGTTCCAAGTTATGATTTCCTGGCACTTGTAAATTTTTCTATAAGACTGATAAGGTGTTGCAACAGTTTAAGGTCAACGAAAAGCAGGGCCATGGATAATTTGAGGACAATCCATTTCTACATGTTTTCAATTACATTTCGAGAGGAATACCCCTACAGTGCCCACAACCCACGCGTCCCAATCCCTGTATGCGACCGACGTTTTTATCGGCAACAAAGTCGGATCATATCGCTTGTTAAGAGGTATGCGGGATTTTATTCTTGTCAGATTGACTTAATTTTGGAATACTGATGAAAAGTAGTGGGTTCCGTACCACAGCCAACGTTTTTATAATTTTGGCCAGCTAGCTCTGCAAATTGGGGATGGCTGCAATTTCAAATGGCTACATTTATGGAAACCACATGTCTGAATTAGTGCTCTGCTGGAAAAGTCAAGTTGAAGATTTCCATTCTACTAGTATCTTGAGCAACTACTAATACTAGGCCCTGCTTGTAGTCTTTATAGAATGTATCGTAATTATAAAACTTTTTGGCAGAACAAAAAGTTTTTTTAATGTTATTCATGTCCTAAATAACAAAATAAATTACTTTTATTCCAGATGAAAGATCAAGACACTTCGTCCAATATGACCACTACAAACAATTCTATATTGCTGAACTTGCAACTTCATGCCTGATGAATAGCACATGTAATAACCTACGAAGGACATTTTGAGGACTTTTACACTTTTGAATGCAAAACATTCCCAATATACACAAGAAATTGCAAGAAGGCAGGCGATTGGATGGTATAAGTGATGATAGAACAGCAGGCTCAAATTTGACCAATTACAGCCACTGTAATATCTTGCCAGATGAAGAACCACCTCGTAATGATTTAAAGGGGAAGCTGTGGAAACTCAGGGGTGGGGGAAAGAAGTCTTTATGGGGGAGGAAACAGATGATTTTCTTGAAAAGGTCAGCCTGTCTTACAAGATTGTGGTTTTGTCGCTTCACGTTTTGGTCCACATTAAGTTTGGGACTGCTTTTCCTTCCTCTGGATACAAGTTGTCATGGATTTTATCTCTCGAATATAAGATTTATACAATCATAATTTTCTTACATCTACGGAAACCTACTGATGCTGAATAAACTCGCATGCATGCAAGTGAATATCTATTAGGGTGGATTAATTTTCAGTCTTCCTTCCCATTTCATTTATCAATTTCCTTTAAAGGAATAAAAACTTGATTTTATTTTTAAAATATATATCTACAAGCTGTTCACATTAAAATCAATGCAGATTTTATTTGATTTTATAAAGTCAGATAGGAATTCTACATTTTACACAAACTCAAGCAATTTGTATATGCACTGCATTGAACAATTCACAACCGCTATTACATGTCATTTTTGTTAAAAGTTATCTTGTTCAAATTTTTTTTGGTTACATTCATTTTTCTTAAAGGGGCTGATCACGTAGACTGAGCATGTTTTATTGCTCTCAGCCCTAAAATAAAGGGGTCCTCTAAGTCTAAAGCTACACTCACTGTTTATAGAATATCTTCGCCAAGGTTCATAGCTTGTGGTTGCCACACCATGCCCATACTGAAACCGAGCTACAAATTAGCCAAGACACAATGCGAAGCTTGCAGGAAATGTCCTGCTCCTAGGAGCCGAGGTCAATTCTAATCAAGCTGTCAGCATTGGAACGGCAGAGAAATGATGCAGGCACAAACAGCAGTTTGTTGTTCTTGCGGTTGTGTAAATTCACTAAAAAAAACAATGTGTTTCTCCTTGTTGACATTTTGTAGGACAGGGGCTATACAAGATGACATTTATCTAATTTGATAAAAGAAGAGTCTGGAAGGCTCTCACTTTCTGTCACAACAAAACAGATCTCATTTGTGTCTAATCTGCTGATAATCTGTATAAATGTATAACACCAAAGGAACTGAACATGTTTATATCTCAACAGGCAGAATGTTTGAAGTGTCTTGGGACGGGACAGCTTTGATTCTTTTTACAGGTAATTTATATATGTACACTAGCAAGCAAACTGTACTTTGACATTGAAAGAAAAAAAGTTTTAAAAAATGCTTTTACTTGGCATTCCCATTCTATATATGCACACACTACAACTGCACACCATGTTAGTAAATATTTCCAGGGACCATTTTGCATGCTGTCCCTTTTTTCACCATCACAACCTTACTGCCAATGATTTTCACGGACAGGAGAATGCATTGCACTACATAGGATTCCATGAGCAACTGTGTCATGTTTGTTAGTCATAGGCATACTCATAGGATTTGCTCGAAATTTGTGTTGAAGACTGCACAACAGAGTCCTTGCCTAATCAATTCTGTCTAGTAATATATCCAGGTAACCCGGTGTAAAATCTGTACTAACAAGCATAACAAGAATGTATTGTGTCCCGTTTTATTCTTCATGCAGTGCACACATGTTCTTTTCATCCCTATCTACAAATGGAACATACCCTAATTGCTAAGCATACTTATTAACTGTTGGATGAGTCCACTGTGTGAGGAAGGTTGAAAAAGACTATTTCTATCATATTGCAGGAAACAGAAATGCCTCCCACATTTGCCTGTGATGTATGTATGCCACACCATCTCATTTTGGCCTCCAGGGCTATGTTTGGATTGAATGATGAAGAATTTTGTACAAGAGACACATACATGATTGATTAGATTGTTACTACCTCTCTGATCTAACAACGGAAGTAGCAACTTGTCTTTCATATCATGAGAACAACTTATACAAGTGTTTCTCTTATCAATAACATTAAAATAAAGCTCTGATAGCATCCTCGAAAACAGAAAAAAGGGAGGGATGGCATGGAAGAAAGGAATAGATGAACAAGAATAACATGAGGATGTTTGCAGAAGGCTGGGTTGAATGTTTTCACATGGAGGCAACATTGCCAATGGCTATGTGCAAAGATGTTGAGGGTCGGCCTTGCTTGGATAACGCTGTTTAGCAGCCATGTAATTGCGGTGGGTGTAGAACTAACACGCCGACCATTATATATAGGTGTGTGGTACACACATTTCGGTGACACAGAGCCAATGAGTAACATGTAAATGTCAAGACTTTTTTTTTTGGTTTAGTTGAGAGAGTACGTAAATGTAACAAAACTCTAAATCAACACTACAATTGCTCATTCATTTAGGACAGTACTGCGAATACAGAAGAAACTAATGAAATAAATATCTGAACTGAATTTTACATTGAATTTTGGAACAAAGACCACACAAAACTATTTACAAAACACCTGAAATTTCGGAATTACTCATACCTGATAGCCCCGTTTTGCTAAAAGTGCAGTTTCCAAATCCATACAAAACACGTAGGCCTACGCACAATCTGGGGGAGGATTTCCCTTTCATTGTTCTGGAGTTTCAAACTGTGACTGTATTTTTCATGCTTTCTTGATTTAACACAGGTGCCCACATTTTTATTCAACTGCTAAAGAAAGGGAGAAAAAGATTTCTATTGCGATGCTGCAGAAATGCTGGGGAGGCTTACACCTTACAGCAAACAACATAATTCTATTGTGTCTATGATACATTTGTCAAATGAATTGTAGTAGACGGCTGGTTTCGAATCCCATGAGGGAAGCTGCGAATTGAACAAGGTATGCTTGAAAAGGGTGTGTTACCAAGACTAAAAAGAGCATCACAACAACATCACGATTTCAGGAGTAACTATTAATATACAATAGTTGTGGACAATTTGACAGACTTATGAAGCCCTTTCTTATTTCTATTATTATATCCGGAAAATGACATGTAGATGGAATTTACGGAAAAGTAAACAATTTGTAGATAACCGGCTGTAGGCTTAAAATCATAGAACTAGTATTGTGAGAAAATTTTACGATTGGTGAATGATATTGCAGGTAATGTCTGAGATACAGTACAAACCAGGTGTATCAAGTCGGGTTTAATGTGAAGAAGGAAACATTCTGGATGTTTTTAACATTCATAATGTTTGGTTGGGGTATATGGCCGAAAGCACCTAACTACGTGACAGATTATTTCTAAGCCACTGAAGCAATTCTCAGACCTAGTTTGCAAAGAAAATTTGTAGGATTTTGTAAGAAGATTGCCATTTCCCATCCCTCTCTTCTTGATTACAACTACAGATTTCTGAAAAATCAGCCCATTTATGGCAGTTGTTTGTTGTTATTTTTGCTACAGGTCTGCCAACCCTTGCCCATCCACCACCCCTGGACTTGACTTTGTAGATTTTGTAGCTTTGTGTGTCAAACAAAATAGGGAGGGCTGCCTAAGTTGGTTAACCGTGTGTTTCTTTCAAGTGTTTAACCCTTTGATGGCTGAACTAGTGGTCCTTTTGGCAGCTCAAACTGTCTTGTCATCACTGCACTCTCTGCATCATGATCTGCATTTGAGGACTGTTCAACCTCAGTACCTCGTATATTCAATAGTTTGCTTTAAGTATCTCTAACTTCCAAAAACAGCAAATGAGTTTAGTCCGTCTTATCGTCGCCCATCCCCCATATCCTCCCCCAATTCAACTCTTATCCAAGCCATTATGGCGAAAGATTTAGAGCTAAAGACATCAAATCAAGTAACCACAGTTACTTTGGTCTTTTGATTAAGAGGTACTAAAATGCTTCCCTCCCATCTTTATGTTGTGAAAACTGGCCAACAAAATGGCAACCAGTAATGGAATTGGCAAATAATCTGACATGCCAGCACACGCAGCAATGGCAGTCTGCAATTAGTTGAGGTAGCTTTATTTCATCTTTTCACCCTGTATTCAGCCATAATACCCTCTTTAACCAGGGTTGCGGCTACAATAGAAAGCAAAGGTTTGACCTTTTAATTCTGACAATATTTTTTCCTCTCCTCTTCTATTTTCATGAGATTGTTCCGAAGTTATTTCAAAGTCCCCCCCCCCCCTTCTTTTTTCAACATTCTGTGTTATTGCCCTGTCCAGAAATGTAGTGGACCATGACACTGGCTATCCCCTATTAGGCAGGGTCTACTAGGTCCAGTCAACTGGTGGATCTTTCCAATCCCTGCACTTTACAGTCGCCATAAGTCCATTCCAATCAACTTAGGGCACAACAAGCCCAGCTGGAGATCAACAATGACAACCTAACAAAACAAAATAAAGAGATTTTGGGGACCCTTTTTTCTTCCACTTCACAAGCTTTTAGTCAATTCCGCCAAGACTTCCTTCAGATTAAGACCATACCTGGGCTGGTTACCAGGTAAGGCGTGGCCAAGAACTTGGGCAGTTCCTGCAACATCCACTCTACCAAAGTTCACACCTTGTGCCTCATTCCATCACAGTCATGTCATGCATGACAATCCTGCAATATCTTTCCTTGACTTCAATTTGTTTGTGGAGGGCCAACAAAAGCGTTCAGTGGATGGTTATCCCCTTCAAAAGGTGAAAGATTTCGGTTTCTTGCTTGATTAAAAAGGCTTTGCAACACTATATTCATTCCAATATCAACAACAATAACAACATATCAGATATGCTCTGTTAGGAAAGCATGACTTTGTCCAGTAACTATGAGGGAGTGCCCCACCAGACTGAAAACAAGCTGTTTTGAAGATGCTTTAGACACGGTTAATAGGCCAATTGGTTACGCTTGATCTTGCCTTGGTCAGATTTAGCACATTCCTTTCCACAACACAAAGGCACTTTGAGCCTTGCATGAAACAATCCAGGTGGGCGAAGATAATGGTGATGTTCCCTGGTCTTGCTCATTTGGTCTTGCTCATTTGCTGTTGCATTCAGCTCTGTAATGACCATCATTGGCAACCACATTAACAAAGAGCATCAGAGCTATCAGGTATACTTGAACTGCTTATCAGTTGGATCAACATTTAAATCACCTCAATTTTGGTTTTTCCACAAATTCTAGGTGGCAACTTTACTCCAATTATGGAACTGATGGAGACAAGGAGGCAATGAAATGTGACGCTTATGGTTAATAACCCCAGATTTAATTCAGATGCAGCACAATTAAAGGAAATGATAGTGGTCTTAGCACAATGTAGGTATCAACCTCTAATCGAATGCCACAGCACAAGATATCTGAAAGCAGGGCAAACTTGTGACATAGGCCCCCTACAGCAAGTTGAAATGAAGTTACTGAGAAGGTTGAATTCTTCAAGTTCTGATGTTGTGTATTTGTATGTCAATCTACAATTCTACAGTTCAAGTAACTTTGACAGAACGATTGATTAATAAGGGATTAACACAATCAATACTTTGACAGAACGATATCATAGTTTACTTCAATAGAAGTGTTCGAAAGGCATCTGTTTTGGTGCTAATATCACAGTGAGAACAAACAGTGGACAAATCATAGATCCACATAGAAGAAACTTCTTTTTACTAGAGACATGTCATTAACATTGATTACAACATAAAGCAAGTACTAAGTCTTTTCATGGATAATTTGAGATCATTTTGATCAGTTGCTTACCCCCCCCCCCAAAAAAAAAAAAAATTAAGACTCCCAAACCTTTGATCACTTCAAGTCATGAAGAAAGAAGCGACTTTTTGAATAGGCATTGGGGTACAGAAAGCCAAATACAGCATGGCAATTCCAGCAATCTGTGGGTTAACAAGGATGACAACGTGAGTGATGAACATTAAGATGGATGACATATGCCACAAATTAAGGCCGCTTCCTGCATCTGTGAGGTTTCCTTAGGCATACTAGAATAATAACCAGCTCCCGTTATGGGATAAAGGGATTATAAAGAAAATTACTGTCTGTGTTGCTTTGTCAAGTCAAGTTCAAGTACACAAGCAAGGTTAGCGCGAGGATATTATATTTCCTAAACAGAAATAAACACATCATCAAAATTTGTCTCCATAGAAAGAACGATCAAAACAGAAAGAGTGTTATAAATCATTATGCTGTCTGGGGTCGCCAAGATTTTATCATACGAAAATAGGGTGTACACAAAAATGACTGAATTAAAGATTCTATCTATTAGTTATAGGGAGAAGGGGGTGGGGGATAGCGTGGACCTAAACACATAAAAAGACAGTGCAATGGGCATGGTATCTTTCACACCAATGTGGTTTCATTTTTTGTAGGAATCACGAATACAACATTTTGCTAGTTAGTGAATTACCAGTAACTACTTTCCTTGTATTTGTTATGGGAGTGATAATGGGAACACTTTTCTATAATTATAGTAAATATATCTACTGTCAGTAAAAACAAATTGCATGGTGTCTAAAGCAGTATGTACATTTAAATAGCAAGTGGGTCAATCCTGATGCAATGAAGATCCAAACATACACATGTCATAATGCATACTTTATTGCATGATTTATAGTGACCCCCTTTCTTCTCAGGATCAAACAAGAAATATATAGGAAGAACAGGTCAGAGTTCACCAGCGTGTTTATTACAAAGTTACATTCCAGTTTGTTTCAAGTTCATTGCAGAAATTGGGGCAGTGCAAATTTTTTGGCCAATACCTCAGTGTGGAGACACAAGGATGCACAGGGAGGACTTGTTTAGACTACAAATTCAACCTCCGAATCATCTATTTCGACCTATGACCTGGCATCCTTTCAAGGGTAGGTCAGCCTAATGTAAAGAGTGAATCTTTTGAAAACAAACACGGGATTTAAATGGGGGCTAAATAAAACTTAGTTGAAGGAGGGCATATAGCGTGTAAGGCCAATGTGACAAAGGTAAACGTCTATGATGGCTTAAAGGAACGTCCATCAATTATACTTGAATGTTTTTATTGTCCTACTAAAAATAAATGCTACATGTACACGAATGACTGCTTACATGTAAGGCTAGGAAATAATTTGTCTGCATGTAATGATTCACCTTTACTCTATAGGCCTATTCATTAATTAGTTCTGAAACTTGTAGTTAGAAATTGACAAATTTGAACTTGTATAAATCACACCACAGTATGAGATTATCCTACACGCGAGTCCTACATGTGAGTCCACAATTCAAATTTTTTCCCCAAGACTTATAATTATGCACTTGGGAATAATTGTACTGATAAATGAAGTTATTTTTTATAGGCCTATTTATAGATATTGAGTACTATAAGCATGGACCTATAAGCTAAGCTATCCCTTTAAGTGTTGCAGCAAAGAGATGGCCTGTAAATCACATCTTCCTGCTGTATGGTTTGCTGACATTTTCCCCCTTCCATAATTTGTGAGTTATGTTCTCTTCAGTTTATAAGGTGATGGCTTCTCAGACCCCCTTCGGATGGAAGAAGCCGCTAGCTGCTGCTGATGCTGTTGAGAGCCATTACCGTCCCTATCTCTCTCGCCCTGTCATCGACCAGAATCAATAATCAGAGCGACAGAGACCGAGGACAACGGTGTCATCTCCTCTCCATTCTTCACTCTTCAGTGGCCCCGGGATGATGCAGGCAGATGCCGCAAGACAGTTTGATCTTTTCAACTTTACATGGAGTTCTTCAAGTACAGCATATAGAGTTGTTATCACAACACATTATATCGTAACAAAACCTATTTGTTTATTGATCTGCAAGCTAAATTGCTGTGGTCTAAATGTATGCACATTGTAGGTTTTAGAACAAAGTATTAAAATGACAACCTAATTTTCAGTCCCAGGGGTGGGTGTGCAATCTACTAAACAGTTGTAGAATTCAATTTCTTCAGGCCATACTGCCCCCTTATCCTATTTTCTTTACCATTATAATTCAAAAACATGAATAAATTGGTCTTTTTATGTCATATAGAACACATACAATGGGTAGTTACACAAGATTAGCCTAATTTTAGGCACTACTATTTACTTCAAATGTGTGAAATAACTACTGTAATTCAATAAGAGATCCCCATGTAACTGCATACTGAAAAAAGTGCCTTTTCTGTTTTTTACACAAACACATTCTCTGCCAAATTTCTGGTTTGATGAATTGATCACAACATACCAAATTTCCTAATCCTTACTGCCAATAGCTTCTAAGCTGATTAATTTGGGATTAGGCTTCTGATATTCCTTTGCACTGGCTAGTATTCATGTACAGAAATTCTGGTATACACGTGTTTGTTTTGTTCGTTTGTTTGATGTTTGTATTTTCACACACCGTGTGGTAAAATAAAAGTGACGCTAACAGGATTCTTTTCATGAACATATTGACACTTGATCAATTTTTCTCTTCCTAATTTATTCTACTCATGTATTGTCAATAGAATTCCTTTTCTCTCCCATCAAGTAAAATTCAGGGTATGATCATTGTTCTGAAATGCATGATGGGTGTTAAATATTTGACTATGAGCCTACATTGCCAAAGGATGGGTAATAATGGGTAATAATGATTTAAAGATCTGGATTATATCAAAATAATTTCTTTCTTCATTGGGACTTGGATTAAAAGGGGGAAATAAGAGGATGGGGTGTCTCAAACTATTCCGTGAATGAACATACTTGCTTGTCTTTTGTGTGAGGTCATATCGAATTCTGGAAGTACATTATAAAAGAGCAGAGAGACAATGAGGTTTTGACCACCTTGGTGATAAAACTGGACACACATGCAGCTCATCTCAATGGTGTCTTTGTGCTCCACACAAAGCACACATCCTCATCCTCCCAGATGACATAAACTTGAGAACTTGAGAACACCATTACTGAAGCCATGAAAGACCCCCTACCATCCACAAACCATTACAAGGGATGATCCTACACATATTTCTTGAAGCAGAACTGCATAAAGTCAGGTTTTAAGTCCAAGTTCGGATATATGAGATACCTCAAACAAATCAATTTAATCCCTAGTTGGCCCTTAAAAAGTGGGAAGGAAATCTCCATTTTATGACTGAAACTTGTTTGTGACCACATGAGAAGTTTCAATTGCAAATACAACTAAATACCCTCAGGCTTTACCCTATAAGCCAATGGTCAAGCTTCAATGACCACCAAAAAAAGGCTTCAATTCCTCAGGCTCTTGAAAGCTAAGTGGATTGTTTTCCCTACCCCTTTGCGCAGATTATGGGGTAGTGTCTTTTCCTGTCATGTTCGCTCATTTTGTCAAATCAGAAAGTTCAAATTGTTTTACAGTAACCTTGGCTTCCCTCATCTGCTTTCTTCCATATGAACCTACCAATCCTCCACCTAAACTTCTCTATCCCTTACAGATCTCGTCACTCATAACACACAACACCACCACAATTCCTTCCATTACAAGTCGTCTGCGATATCCGAAACTTAACACCAAGCTTTAGAGAACACTGAACTTTCATGATCTCCAGTGGTGAACTTTTCCCCTGCTACATACTGTAGACAAGGACAAGTGGAAGAAATCGGTGACCTCTTGACCTCCCTAGACTACTCTAAAATGTTATCATGCCAAAATCAACATATTTACTGCCTACCTACACAGAGAAGTGATCATTTTGCAGTACAGGTATGGTACACACTCATGTCAATGGTGTGCTTACTCTAACTGTAATGTTTTTCTTCCCATCTTTCCATGAACCAAATGTAGTAAAGAAACATTAGATACATCTGCATTCTGCACTATCCAGATGTTTATCAATACTTCATTGCCAACACTGTCAAGTGACTACAAAATACAGTGCTTTCTTAAACATGATGGGATAGAATTTTGATCCAAGTGTACGCCTTAATTTTATGCCATGACTTCTTTTCTTCTTTTGTTAGTAGGCCTATATAGTACATATTTTTCTTACTGCCCAACTCAGGCCAAATGTTGGAATTACACTACAAAATCCATTTCAAAAAATTATTTTCCTGAATTTCATCAACTTCCTTTCCTCCAAGGACCCCGCCAAGAACTGCACTGAACCCTTACTGTGTTAATTGCATCATTACCAGACTGTTTGAATTTGGGTCTGCTAGCTAGGGCTACTGGGCCACACACACTTGTGTATTTTGTCACACAGCAGTAGGTACCTAGTCCCACCAAGTTGGTAAATTTAAAAGTCTGATTCACCCCAAATACCTTCCTTTTGGGGGGAAATGTAAGAAATCAACTATGCAAACTTTTCCCACTTAATCTTTGGGATTAATTCCTCTTCTGATATTGGGCATTTGTTGCAATTTGTCCTTAGAAAATACTTCAGAATAGGAACATACATAAATATTGGCAAACTATGAATTGATATTCCAGGCCCAAGGAGCGTAAATCTGTAATCATCTGTTTATCTAGCTTGCAATTTCTCCTCGTGATATACAATGGCAAAACTTGTAATAATCCATGCTGTTCTCCATCCTATATATTTTTAACACATTTACCTACTTTTTGCAGTAGCTACATCTGGCCCGAGGTAAATGACCTTTGCAGATAATTACAAGAATAAAAAGTCACTTCAGCTATGATTTGCCTGATCTGTGTACTTTACTGGCATTAGAATGATGTTGTAAATTATATGTAAACCGCCAGTGGCGCTGGGCCTTTATACTCTAGACGGAAATTGCTTCTTTTTTTCCCTCTCTCTTAAAATTGTGGGGTGGAGAGAGGTGATGTATTTAGGATGGAGGCGAATTTCCATTATTTTGTTGTGACACTCTTTGGCCCCTTTTGAGTGAAGCCGTCAATGAGTACAATGGGTCAGATGTTGGCACATCTGATTTTCTTGAACCGCCGCAAGATTATTGCATTCGTCCAGATTCAGCAGGTGTCCTACAAATTGACCCATTTGCGGAGGAACTGGATACACTTGCCATTATGCGTGCGTGCAACTCAGAGACTTTCAGAACTTTGTTTTTCTCATCGGGCAATAGTTTACAAATAGAGGGAATTGTAACTCAAATTTGATGTTTGAGTAGCACAGTAATCGAATGGTATTGCACATTACTGGATTTTGTTTTCTTTATCACATTGTTGCATTTCAGCCAAAAAAAAAAATGCCCAGTTAAGTTAGTTTGAATTTATGATCATCAATATCCACCTCCAACCCAAAATCATATCGTTAAGAGATGGGAAAGAATGTTGACAAGGTGACTGAAATATAAAATTGCTGTATGATATAAAATTGCTGTATATCAGTAATCATAACAGTGTTATTGAAGCATTTTATGTACACATACATAGGCCTACATAATGCATGTACTGCACTAATTGCAGATGTACGTACAACTGTACAACGTACATGTACATGTACATATTTGTGAAGTTACGTATAAAAAATGACTAAAAGACATCCAACATATTATACGGTGCGACAGGTGTTGTGGCCCGTGTGGTGGCAGTAGACAGGAGAGGCTATGAAAATGCACTGTTTCCTCTCTGACCTGTAAATCTAGGGTCTTAACAAGATGTCTGTTTCTCATGACAAGGTTTTGATAGGTTTTATTGCTCCCTCACGAGAAATGAGAAACAAGGAGGCACTCCTACGCAAGGCCCTGAACTTGGTTGAGGGGTGATGCGAGATCAGACGTATGTACGAGGAGCAGAGAAATATGCAGACACTGCATCAGATCCTCGCTTCTTATTGTTTTGTTTCCCTACAGAATGGAAAAATGTCAATATACAGACCTTGAGACCTTGACTGTTTTTAAAAAAGGAAAAGTGTGATGAAGTTATATTTATTGCCTGCACTGAAACGACACTTGCGATTTAGAAGAAAGTGAATCACATTCACAGTCTACCCTCAAAATGTCAAATTACTTAAATTGCAATAGTTGTGATTCCACAACAACTTCTGTCAATGGAAAGATATAAGTTGTAATGGTTAAAATATTAGGATGTCTTGTTTGCTTTGTTTTTCCTTTGCCTCCCAAGGGCAACTGTTGCCATGACATGCTATTACTAATATGCTATACTACGTTGAAAGGATGCTATGTGATACTTTGGGAACAAGGATTGATGAGCAACATAAAATTAAAGATAACGTGTGATTCATCATTTGCCCACTGCTTTTCCCCTTCATAACTTTGTTGTTGCTTATTGATGACTTAAGACAAATATTAATCAGATTTCCAATAAAAACCATATGCACAAGATATAACAAAGTCCCAATACGAAACCATTAACCAACAGTAATACTGATGCACACTTATTTACATTCAGTACAGTGCATCCACTACCAGAAAATTTCCTCCCTTCAAAAGTTTGTTTATTCAAAATGGATTCCCCGACTCGAAAAATTAGTTCAAAAACCAAAAATTTACACTATTGCAAACTCACAGTGGACAGCTGTTGGCAAGAAATTGACCCCCTATTGCAGGTCAAATCTCAAGGGTGGTATGAAAGTATCCCCTAATTTGTGTCCCCTTTTCACCTCAAAATTTTAATAACAGTGTCAAGTTTGTGGCCATTGCACCAGTTCAGTACGGTACTGGCATTGGGTTTCTCGTTGGCAAAACGGAGAGGGGTGGAGATTCAGGGGTGGGGACCCTTGTCAAAATCTTTCTCAACCAAACATCCTGTTCAACCGTGTTTGAGTCGTACTTGCGGTTAACATTACCAGACTGGTGTGGGCAGCAGGCAGGCAAAAACTGACACGACGAATTTGAGTGAAACCGAGATTATTGCAAAGAGGGGTTGCCTAGTGCCCGACTCCCAAATGGTTCAAAACAACTCGACATCAAGTCAACAACTGATCAGTTTCTGTTCAGTAAATTCTGTCATGAATGTTACCGATGGAATAAACATCCAGGATATCATGGATGTACTAGTAGGGACGTCATGAATTAGCATTGTGTTCTGTCCTAAAAAGCATGAACTTGAAAACACTAGCTATCCCAAATTGGTAAACAAATCTTTCGATTAAGATCCTGCTATTTGCCCCTGGATAAACAGCATAAGATTTCCCAAACCAACTAGCTTTTCTGCTTTCAATTTTGACAAGTGTTTTGGGGGTAGAATCTTCCAACTAACACTTACACTAAGTCAGGCAGTGTACTATTTTACAGCATCTTAAATATCACTTCCCATAATTCTGTCTGATATTGAGTCGTATTCCCAAGATGGACTACGCACGCAAAGTCAACATCCGAAACTATTAACTCCTAGCAAGGTGTGACAAAACAGCGTTCAGAGTGCATTTAAGTGGAATTGGATGTACATTACATTATCGCATCTTTTCTGTCACATACATTACATCTTATCTGTTTCATGTAAATTATATCTTAGATATTAAATTGATATCAGCCAGAGAGATGTTTATCAATGGATTAATGTCCTTCACTACTTCCTTTTTGATATACCCGACACATTTTGAACTTATACCTCGAGAGTGCTATGTCACTGAGCTACTGTATGTACCTTCCTATGATATGAATTGATAGTAATTCCTTGGGCTAACAAGGGAGAAGCCATGTATGTTCTCATGTAGGTACTCAAATTCAAATTGCCACACTAGGGCCTATATTTTAAATAGTTTATCCGTTGAGTTTTATTGTTGGGGTGCTGCGTATACAACATCCTCTGCTGTGGTACCATTACAGAAATATCTTCTTACAAATACCAGCACTTGAGCAAAACCAAACATCTGAAGACTACATGTATGTTAAAGTCTTGTTTCTCATGAACACTCAGGAACCCAGGTTTTTTAATCTTGTGTACCCAAGTACTTATGAGTTCCTCATTACAACAAGTAGCCTAATGCCCACAAAACTTTCTCCCCTCTGTAAGAACGTCGTAAATTGGATACACAATGGAGTTCAGTGTTCTCCATGCAAGTGCCGACTGTGAGCATAACATACAAACTTGAGAACGTGCTAGGTCTACGAGTGTCACTTCCACTCAAACCCTTCCAGAAATTATGACGACAACACAAAGTCAAATTCCTCTGACCTAATGGTAACCTCTGTTCCTAGAAAAAAAAAGGGGGCCAAAAATCCGCTGAAATCCTTCCTAAATGCACTCCCGACATGTTCGCAAGTTACCCTTGGCAGGACCTTGGAGTCACTTGTGTGGTGAGGAACAACACGGAGGAACCACATGAAAACAGGAATCCGTGTCTGATACTAGGATGGAGATTTAGGAGGGATTGAGTGACCATTATTACAATCTCTTTGACTGTAACTAATATATTACCAGGAAAGTTAATGCTAATTTGCCAATGGGTATTTTATTCATAGGAATTTTTTTCTCCCTCTGTCTCTTTTGTTGAAAGCCATTCATCTCGGATGCAAGGAAAAGTAGAAAGCAATAAAATTGGAGTGAACTGGCATGCACAGATTATGAGGTATTAGCCAAGGTATAAATTTCAATGAATGGTACTGATGTTTTTTGAGACTTGTTTGTAAATCATGTTGGGTAACAACTTCTGGGAGATCAAGTATACATGATGCATCCTTTCACTTTTGTTACTTGTTTCATGTTAAACTCTGAGACCAAGGTTATTGCACTGAAGAGACACTGCTCATGTAAGCATCACTGACAACTCGATTGCTCAATTTGAAGGAAAAAAAATGGAAAATAAAACTAATCTTGTCAAAGACTGACATAGTCCATTGACCAATAATTCTGTCTACATTTGTGTTTTCTTAATTCTTTTATACCAAAATTTCATGGAATTTGTTTTTCTTCCTCAGGCCAAGTTGATAAATCTCTGACTCATGACTCAAGTTGAGAAGTTCAAAAGTCGAGGTCACCATGTGACAAGACAAGAATGGGTACCCACAGTGCCAAGATATTGGTAAATAGACCGATAAATTGGGCATATACATGTAGATGCCCTTACCATATCTTTAAAGGTTGCTATGTATCAGAACTATTTTAAAAATTCATCTACTCTTCTGAAAAATAAGCTTTAACCATTCTAAAACTCAATATCAAGCGTAATCAATGTAATCAATGGCATGTACGGGAGACATTTTGTTTTTCTACAATGTAAGTGAAATTGATACAAGCCCATCCTCTAAATTGTACATGACCTTATTCTTCCTACCCTTATTTCTCCTTCACTGAAAGGGCCAGTTTTGTTGTAAATGAAAAACAGTTGCGGATTTCTAGCATTGGTCCAAAAATATTTATACCAAATTAAAATAATTTTGATCTCCCCTTTAAGATGTTGAACGACCATATGTTTCCATCCAATCGACTTGCAATGTCCCATGTAAAAAGCAACAACTCCGCCCTTCAACACAGATGGGGAAGAAACAAATATGAGATTCACATGTGACAGCCATACCACGATGAGATGAGCACAGAGATGAAATATGTATTGTCTCTACTCTCTAGTATCATCATCTACTCTGGGAATAGGATGCTGATTTGATTCAGGTGCTCCAAGACCATCTTACTGAGGGGCTTACACTGTGTCAAAGAATGACTCCATTACCCTTCATTTAACGGTTCACTTCACCACGGTCGGAGAACAAAGCATCGACACAATATCAAGTACATATACCATGTGACTGTCTTTCATATGTGCCACAATACACCACTGAATCATGTATAGCCCTGTTGACCGAGGGAAGAATACATTCCAGTTGCAATAAAAAATGCATTTATTCGACTGTCACCTGACAAATGCATCAGAATTGTCAAACTGACAGTTATTTTCTAGATGAAAAAACAGAATAGCATAAATCATACTGAACACACACACAAAGATATGGACTGAAACATGGACAGTGAGTACACACATATGCACAAAGATGATCACAAAATAACACATAAAAGCAAAGGAATTTACATTAATCTTATGCTTTCTCAGGAAAAAAGGGGGGTAGCAATGATACAATAACAGTAAGGTGCAGGAGCGCTACACCATCTTATTCTGCGATAAATCAAAAAACTGATTCCAACTGCCTATTTTCAGAGTCCCACCTGTTCTACCTATCACATTGTCATACCCAAATAGCAATATCACAGATTTATCACCATAAAATTGTTATTTCAGACAAAAAGTTTGTATATGAAATTAGATTTAGACTTATTTCCCTCAATGGCCCACACAATTGGTCAACTTCAAAAGATGACCGAAATGAATTGTATAATTCCCCTCTGGGCATAAAATCTAACTTTTAGGAATTACAGTATCTTTGCACATTGCACACACAAAATTCAGCATTTCGTACTGATACTGCATAAAGCTGCAGGTGGGGTTTGACTGGTATTTATGAGGGTTAGTCAATTTCTCAGTGAAAGATCCGAGGGTTTCTTATTTTTTAATTGTTCATATGTAGTTTCTTTCAAATGCAAATTTATAACATGGTTCACCCAATTCATATTGTACAAGAATCAAATTTTCATATTGCATTATTGCATTTTACTTTGAAATCTAGTTCAATAATGGTGTTTTGGGGGAATTTTCAGAAAAGGAAACTTAAAAAAATTTCTAGGTTATTGTTTCCAAAATTATATCAAACACAGTCATCATTCAATCTCTCAATTAGTGAGCCACAGACCAGTTTTATGGTGTATTTGATTCCATATGTTTAAGTTGCCATTGCCTGGGGGGTGGGGTGAGGGGAGGGGATAGGGTTTGAGTGCTCAATCATTATCTGTCCGCATCATCATTCTGACGCCTGTCGGAAGTCGCAGGCCCCAGCGTGGAATCTGTCATTAGCACTGACCCGTGGCAATATGAAAGATTACGCAGCTTGTTAGGCCGGAATACTAGCCTACACCCAGTATTCTATGATGTACAA
>JZLH01S0023358.1:0-11753 GCA_001188425.1 Eucidaris tribuloides | reverse complement strand
GATAATGAGGAGGAGGAGGTTGATGATAATGATGATGACAATGACAATGATAATGATAATGAAATAAATAAAATAAAATTTGATTTAATTTAATAATAACAGGCTTCTCAAAATTGATTTCCCATCGGCCATCCTCATCAAAAACCCATCCTAACCGCATGGTTCACCTGTATGAATGGGCGAACAGTATTTTTTTCTTCCTTCTTTTTTTATGTGACAGGAGAATGAAAATAGGCTCTCTCATCGATAATAACCGACAGCCATTCATCAATCACTGTTGTCTTTACTCGCATCGCCACATTTTGCGCCCCCAAACCTGCTTATTTTGACGGCCGCGGTTCGCCAAAATTGGAATCTGATCCGGTTATACCGCGGCACCTTACGCATACGTTTCACGTCAAGGGAACATCGCTCAACACCCCTCATATGGCCAGCTGATCCTGCCAGAGATGCGCCTCATATCACGGTTTATTATTTATCGTCAGTCATGATGTGGGGAGGAATGAAAATTAATTGCAGGTAACCGTGATATGGTAACATTATACCATCAAAAGTGTGGAGATGAATACTCCCGGCAGTATATCAGAGTTGGCCATTAAAAAAAAATTAATAATAAATAATAACAAAATAGATTTTCTTTTTACTTCAATCAGATTTTTTAATTTGAATAATTTGTTTAAAAAAAATCATAATCATTTCATCAAAAAATACCCATATGTTGGATAGGGATTGATTTGAACAAAAAAATTGTATCAATCCATCATTTCAAACAAGTCGTCTTTCTATTTTTCAGTTTTTTAATTCAAACCCAAATAATACTAACTACAGCTTCCATTTCCTTCTTTCACAATTGAGACTTTGACTGTGGGGAAGATTATTTCAATAATTTTACCATAACTGCAAATGATCATGAACAGACCTCTTTAATTAATTCATACATTACACTGTATACTGTATGTACAATTTGTAAAGCATGTATTTGGCTGCAAGATAATACACATTCAACAAGAAGACATTTGTATTTAAGTTATCTGTAATAAATTATAAACAAGAAAAGAAAAAAACATAACAGTCAATAAATCAATCAAAAAGCTATGGCATTGCAATATAAATTGCAACATCTTTCAAGGCAACACAGAGTGTGTACAAGTATTAAAATGTGCGTTACAAACTACAGTGTCATCATTTCTCAATATACGTATGATGTTGTTCAGTTAATTAAATTAGGCTATAAAGCCTGCAAGGCTATTTGGTATGTGATTGTCATACAGTCAACATGATGAGTGTGTTGTAATTAACTGGGTGTCCTTACATTAGCTCTCCTGGAATCTAGCCAATGGAAAAATGATGACAAAAATGATTTGCATAGTTTTATACTACACATACATGTACATACACACTGTACATGTATACATATATGCCTACATTGGACAAACATGTAGGCAGGAGCGACAATAAACCTTGCCGCGGATGGCCCGGGGCAAGTAAACATCACAGTCGGCAAGCAAATTTGGAAGTGTCAACTAAAATGCTTTGCCCCGAATCGGCAAAGTTATAATTTCAAACAAACCTAAGTAAGTACCAAAACTGTATTGAAACACACAAAAAATGAAATAAATAGCTGTTTTACGGAGGAAACGCTGGCCAAAACAATCGGGCAATTATTTGCTTCAAAATGCGTTCTGACAAAGACGCAAAATGAACTGGCACAGCGCAGGAAGTCGGCATCAACGTAGTATAGTAAGGCAGTGCAAGATCAGAGACATCTGCCTGGTCTGATAACTGTCCAAAGAAAAAAATAAACATCGCGGAAAATTGTGGCAAGGATGAAGATAATTAACAGAAGTGTTCAGTGAAAAAAATGACTGAGAGTACGCAGCAAAGGTAAGTTCAACTGTTTCAAATCAGCCGGGAAAATATATCAAGCAGCCACCTCCAAAAACTCGCATGTTTTAACGCGACTAGAGATTTGACCAGTCCACGATTGTTAAATGGTGTTATGGTTATGTATTTTCAAGTCTTAAAGGCAGTGGATTCTCTTATGCATGCCTAAAAATTAAATTGTGTAAATACAATGGCATTTTAGAAGAAAATGCTCATCTGCGCGAACTTTTAGGCAAATATAGGACGGCTAGACAACTTCACTTTAGTGGAATTTATATGACCATTGCTGTGATTTGAATTTTTCTCGCGGCGAGAAAAAATTCTACCATAGAACGTACACGTAAACAGACTCTTATTTTTTTTGGCAATTTCAAAATTCTAGGCAATCACTGACCCCTGAGATGTCGCCATCACAGACATGCGCCTTCATTATTAGCCTAAGGATGGGTTATCTTTTCCTGGTCTGTGGGGAAATGTTTTGCAAATGAATCCACTGCTTTAAAGGCACGTATATAACAATCTTTCCAGTTTTTAAAAAATTCTGAGATTACATGATTCCCCCATGCTACTCAGTGTCTTTGATACAGTCTAAAAATGAGCCCTGAAAAATTGCAGTGTAAAACAATCATTAAGTGCCTTACAAAAGTCGAAATCATTGAGAGACGCTATTCCAGTTTTCTCATAGACTGCTGTGTTGCAGAATTTCCTATCGCCGATATAAAATTATATGTGCCACAAATTTGTATCTGTACATGTTGACAAGTGACAGCATAACTGTCCAAACTTTTGTGTTCTAGCGTTTTTATTGTCCATTTAAACACTGTCAGAATAATGTCAGCATAGCAAGTTCGACAACAGAGTCTTCACAGTGTTATCTAGTGTCTTTAAACCTTGCGTATTGTGGTAATTTTCTGCACTTGAAAATGATAAATCTGACATGAGAGTGTCATAGGATATTCAGAAATAATATTTGTGATATTATAAGTGGATTTTAAGAGGGATACTTGGTCAAAAAGTGGCAAATTTAGCAGCTGGAAACAATAGCTACATGACCCATTCAGTCACAGAATCATCCCCTGAACTCTGGGTTGGAAGATGCAGGCGTGGTGTCCAGTTCCTGCTGGGTAGTGGTTTTATGAAGACTTTGTACTAAATATTTCCCAAGTAGTGTACTCTATCTAATAAATTCTGATTAGGTAATCATTTCAAGATTTTGAATAAGATAAGTGTAATATTCCTAAGCAAGGTTTGGTGAAAGGGAAATGGAGAATAGACACTAAAACTTTAGTTTACACATCTACATTTTCAACATTTTTTTTTTAGTACCGGGTTTGGGAATCAATTATGCATTTCTAAGAGGATAATATATTTAAGACTACCATGAAGTTTTTAATGTCCACAAATTAACTCTTGGTTGTATAGGCGGTGATCCGGTGTGGGGTTTACATGACCCACCCTCTCAAGGAGGGGTTTCCCCCTTGATTTTAAAGCTTAATTTTTTCCAAAATTTGTTGGCATTTTGATAAATTTAATAGACACTGAAATATACTTAACACTTTTCTGTATAAACACTTGAACATTTTTATCTGGAAACATATATAGCTGAAATTAATGTTTATCTACATGTATATGATACCAAAAGTTCGTGGTTACGGTGGTTATTCCTAGAACACTTCATTCAATAACACTTAAACAAATTTAATATGAAATCATAACCACGTTTTTAGTTTACATGTACGTGTTGAAAATCACAATCTCATCAACAAACATTTTTTTATGAACACCTACGGTAAATCACATAGATGTTCACAAAAATGTGTATTAATGCTGTGCTGTCTCCCCCCCCCCCCCCCCCCCAATCCCACAACATGAAATTGCACTACGCTTGCTGGAACACATTGTTATAATCGTTCATATCTGTAATATATGATGAATGAACACAATTAAAAATTGATCATTGATTTTCAAAATAATATATGACAAAAAATCATTGATGTGAAAATTTGTGAATGGTTATTTTTATGTATATCTATACATATTAATCACACAAATCAATAAATTTCTGTTATTTTTGGGGGCAAGCAAAAATTTCATTCGGGCAAGCATTTTCGAGCTGTTTGAAAATTTACTTGCCTGATCGGGCAAGTGGCCAAAAAAAGTTATGTAGCACCCTGCATGTAGGGCCTACATGGCGTACGCATAGATCTATTTTATAATTTATATTGCACTATAAATAAGTCCCAAATAGATAAATAAATAAATAACTTTTATAAACAAATATGTAAATAAAATTTGGCCTATTAATTAGATGAATTGGTTTGGCTGAAAAATGCAGTGCTCAGCAGTCAGGGTAATTATGTCATCAAGTTCAAGATACATGTACATGTACATACACTGTTCTGTATTGCATGATGTTAACTTCCAGAGGGTGTGCATGCAGCTGCTGGAATTTCCATAACATCCACTTTACCATAACAATGCTGAAGTGTGGTCATTCTAAACATTGCATGCACTTAAATGTTGGATAATCTACATGTAACATCAAAAATTGACTGTTTTTTCACTGTTGCAACTAATTTGTAATGCCCTTTGAGGGTTTGCCTATCAAGAATGAGCACTGAACACTTAAAAAAATTAAATCTGGCATCCTTGTTTCATTTGAAAAGAGCATGGTTTGCAGTTTTGCAAACTTTGTGCCAAGTATGAGTACACTTTGCAACCTTCCACACTGACCCCCCCCCCACCCACTGCCTCACTCCAACCCCCCCCCCCAACCACCTACATCATGTATACAGGACTACAGGCACAGATGAAAATTTCATAACAACTTCGGCCAAGTTTAATTTGTTGCCAAAATTATGAAGAGAGTTAATCTACATGTATATCACAGAGTTGTCAGATTTTGGAAATGCACACTCCATGACTGACAAGGGTACATACACATGTATGTATCCAACCCCACCCCTATCTCCGCTCACAATCACGATGCAAACTTACATTCTTCCAGTAGATAAACACAATGTGAGTTGGTTCAAATTGTGTTGTTGTTTTTTAAATTAATACAAACAATATCATTTCAAAGTCATGTTTCCTGAAACCATACATGTAGAGGACATTCCTGTTGGTAGTATGCCATCACAAACAGGACATGGAAATTATTGTTAATGCACACAAAGAACTGACTATGTTTCCTGATAATCAATACTTTGTCATATCACAACAATCATGTTTTCAGACACTTCTGAAAAAACACACACATTAAAATGTAATTTTTTGTATATTGTAATATTTCATGAAGTACATGTGTATAACAGATTAGTTTTCCTCATATTTTTGCATAAATCAGTAGGTAACATTTTATGCAATTGTATCTTTATAATCATACATTACTTAATTGTGATTGTGATATGTCTATATTCTCATTGTAATTCAATGCTTAATTCAACTGTAAAGCCCCTGTCCCACTACTTGCGGGCAAAGCCGTTGCGTGTGATCTTGCGGGGGAACCATTTTTGCTACCCGCAGGTCCCGCAGATGGGCCGCACCTGCAGTACCTAGCACGTATCTCGGCCCGTAGTTGCCCGGAGGTGCGCACGCAAGTCCGATTTACCGCAGCCAAGTTTTGAGCATGTTCAAAACTTGTTGCGGGGTGAGCGCGGCGGGGGATTGCCCGCAAGGACACGCAGAACACCAGTAAGAGCCCGTAGCGCCGCAAGTCACAGGCAATTAACCCGTTTAAAGTACGTAATTGTGCCCGTGGATCGTTGGCTATGCACCGGAAATGCGTGTCATCTGCGGACAATCTACGAGCATAATACGGGTGTCTTACCGGCAAGGAACGGTGTCGGTACTGCCAACATCCGTGTAGCTGGTCAGTCATACGAGCAAATTGCGTGCTTTGATTGATTATTACTGCCTTTCTGCTGTTTAGTTGAGGGTTACCTCCTTGTGACTTGCGGCCACTACAGGTAGCAAAAATGGTTCCCCGCAAGTATTACCCAGGATCGCACCTCGCAGGCAACTCCCACGCAGGTAACACGCAGTTGTGACGCAGGTACATGTACCTCGCAGCGCCCGTATGTCGCCCGTAACTAACACGGATCTGTGTCGAAGCTCTCATGCGCCTGACACGCAAGTCGCACGGAATACACGCATGAAGAACTGAAGTAGCACGCGTCCAGGAGGTAGGATGCACGCGAAACTCGTCAACATTTTTTTCCGCCCGCGTTAATTATCCTGCGTGCTGGAAAATTGTTCCCCGCAAGTCATACGCAACGCTTGCCCGCAGTAGTGGGACAGGGGCTGAAAAGATTGCCATGCATGAACTTTTAATAAACCTTCAATAAATAAATAAAATAATACACATTTGCTGTATGTAACTTTTTAACACACATAATTAATTCATAATTTTCCATTTATCTGTATACACGTACAGTGCACTGTATTTCCAAACTGTCTCGTTTTACACTTGTGTTCCTTTCAATGTTCATTGTACAAGGTATCTCCTTGAAAATGAGTTGAACCATCTCTGTAACTGCCAACTGGTGTCAATTGCTACCACTAAAAGTACTACTAGTACTATGGTATCTTTACCCTCACACCAAGATATTGTTGCAATACATGTACCTCAAACTAGGTTCTGTAAATCACCCTCTTCATCACATCTTCAACTCTACAAAACTTGTCACTTTGTATCCTGACAATAGCCTTGCATACACATAGTTTGCCAGTAATTATGCAGTATATTTCATAGTTTACTACTTCCATGTATACATTTGCTATATATTTAAATTTATTATTGAAAAAAATTATTTACTTATTAATTTATTTATATGGGGAATATTTACATCAGTCAACTTTGTATCTGGAATTAATTCTGATAACATGGCTATAGATACTTGTACTCCACAACTGCAGTGCATCATTAATTTTGGGAGAATATGGAATGGGCCCAAAAGTATTTGAATGTCATAACTCCAAATAACATCAGGTCCTTGGTATTGGCATGGATCCCACTCTGGTAGGATCCATGGTATTGGTTATGCCACCACACTCAAGACTTCAGTCACAGCAGCATGTACCTTCTCCAAGCAAACTACTAAAATCATTATCACCATGCAGTGATGTTTGGCAATTTGCAAGAAGGCATACATTGTAGAGTTACCCCATAAAGTGGGTTGTGTAAACAGTACTTTCTCTGTTTTATTATGACTTCAAATATCCCAAAATAATCACTCATGTTCTGTCAACCCTCCGTATTGCAGCTGCCTTCTGCAATGGGATGTTGATTCAGTACACGATGTTTTAGAATACTGTGTTTACATTTGATATTTGACTTGTATTTTTATTTTATGAGATGTAATACAGTCCATTTTTTTGTTTTTGTTGTTGTTGTTTTTTTTTTTTTTTTTTTGGGGGGGGTTCATATTTCAAATAATATTTAGTATGTTTTGACAGACAGAAATTTTACAATCATGTGCACAGATATGCACTCTATATCTACAGTGTAGGCCTATACATGTACATGTATGAAGGTACACTTAGAAAAGGGTGAATACTGTAAAGCTGATTTAACCTGTTGGAAACTGTGAACGAGATAACACTGATATGGAGAATGGGTGTTACATTGAAATGATAGTCTCCAAATGGTTAAAGAAGAAATTGAAATTTCAAATCCAGCCTACCTAGGCCCCTATACTAGTAGAGGACTCCGCTTCTGTACCCATGAAAAAAATATAGTACACACACACACACACACACACGCAAAGCTAATGTCACACATACACAAATGTTGGAGACTTTGACAAGCAAAATCCTAAAATTGATTCTGGATTCATGTCTTGCGCCCAGCGGATATTCTTTACATCTTTGCCCTGAGAATGAGCAGAATGCTGCAATACACACAAACTGTGCGTAGCTGTACTGACTGCATAACAAACTCTTCTCTGTATCCGCATCTTAAATTTTTCATCCTGCATAATGGTGCGACACGGAAAACCACTGTCCCCCTCGGTGCGTTCAGCGTCGGATTGTGTAGGCCTCTCTGTTCGCCAGAGTTTCATTGACGATTTCTGCATAATTTGCCCATTATTCCCCAGGCCCACTCAACTCGTCAGTTTACGGCCAACCAGGGCTGCTGTGTCGTTGTCATGCCTGGCACACACTGCTGATAGTCTCTGCCGCAGACTTAAATATCTTATTATAAAATTGAGGTCAGTCTTATAGCCATTTTGTAATTGGTATAACAACTTTAACAAGCCAAAAGTATTCACAGACAATATGGCAAAATGGTCAATTTCTCAATCAATTTCTCAAAAATGGTTCGTTTCAGAGCATACAAGTTGCAGAGCGTACATCTAAAAACACACACACTAGACAAGCAATTCCATTTTCCACCACTTACCAAAACTACAGTACACTTTGGCTATTACTGATACCTTAAGTAGTGAGCATAATTTACCAGTGTAGGCAAATAATCATGAATTATGCAAATCATGCAACAGAAGAGTGTACAAGCTGTAAGATGCAATGACTGCACTTACGTAACTGATAAGTGATCACACAGATTATGAGAAAATTATGCCCCTTCTTTCTTAAAATTCAGCCAAAGAGGGCACTATTCCATACTGCCTTGACAGTGACCCTTCAACAATAGAAGAACTGTCACCAAAATTAAAAATCTTTTTTCACAGAGGATGGAGAAGCTGACAGTAAGTCTTCCTTGGTTGCCGTGGCAACACCCAAGATCTCCTTGACCTCCCCTTCCCATTCTCCATCTCTCCAACCCTGGTAGCAGGCTTCTAGTCTCCTCCTTACATACATAATCCATGGCAATGATCGATATGGAAGGTCATTCGTAAGACAGTCACCCACAGGCCCTGTATGTGGGTTTTCAACCTTGGCTTTGTAATGCGCAGAACATCAAAATCATTGTACTGCTACACATTTCTACTGGTCTTTTTAATTTGCATAGAATACAAATGCAAGGTGACAACATTTTAGTCCAGGCCAGAACTACAGTACATGTACATGAAGAGCTTCCTGTTTCACAATGGCTATGTAATTTTCCTTTATTAGCTGAATAAAATAAAATACTGCATACTGCACTTTCAGAAAATTCTTATTATTCACTTTTTTAAAATTAAAAATTCCAAAACATGAATTCAATGCACCAGCCAAATGCTGATTGAAAATTCAAATGCATCCAATAAAGGATTTCAGGTAAATTATCATTTACATTACTTTTGGTTTATTCAGAGAGCAGATACAAATCATGGAATTAACAGTCTTACATACATGATTTGATGAAGTAAACAAAAAATTGTTCTCAATATCAATTATCAACAATACCGGTTATAAAAATTTTCAGTACTGAGCTCGCATAAAAACTCATTGGTTGAATGCACATGAACGTGCACAAAAATTATGATTAACACGTTGGAGACGATTTGATGTCACTGTAACACACATTTTCCACAGACGCCAACACGAGTTAACTTGTACTTAGTCTCCACCAAGTTAATGTAAAAGAATGTTGTGAGTGCAGAGAAACAAATTAGTCAAACGACTGCATAGTATGCAACAGTTCAGAGTGGATTAAATTAGGTAAATTGGCTGCTGTGCTGATGCAGCCTAAAAGACCCACCCTTAATGTATAATGCATACAATCTCCACTTTATACTAATTACAAATTGGCTAAAATTTGTCATGAGAATTAATATTAACGTCCAGGGCACAGGACAGCAAAGCGTGAGTCAGAAGTTGAGTTCACACTATTAGTACTAAACACGCTATCTTCGAGGATAAGGGAGCCTTTAATATTAAAGAGAGGTAAACTTGAGGTTACGTCAAGCATGAATACCCTTGTAGCTACATGTAACTTCAAGTAAAGATTGCTTAGTGTGGTCAAGTCATTAAAGCTCAGTGATAGGAGATGACCTAAGATCATCAAAGTAACCAGTAACCAGCAAAGTCTGAGTCAGAAGGTGGGTTTAAAGAGAGGTAAACTTGAGGTTACATCAAACATTGAATACCCTTGTAGCTAACTACACGTAACTTCAAGTTAATACAGCGTCTACTTGCTACAAGATGCTTAGTGCGTCAAGTTTGTGAAAGCTCCATGATAGGAATGACTCCTAGGACGCCATCAAATGTACAAAGCAGTCGTGAATGTCATTATCAAACAAACTTAGTTAACCCATTCCTTCCCAGATTCTGAAGAATCCGCATAGGTTAAAGAGAGATACCACCGTACTGGTTGATTACGTTGCAGAAGGAACAACATTTTATATCAACTTGCTATTCAAACTTCGATGAACAGGATTGGTATTCTAAAAAATGTCACTATAGACAGGAGAATGTACTTAGTTAACTTAAAAACAAACATAACACTTCGTCGGTTGGGCATATCTGGTTGACACAAATCCCCACTGTGACAAAGTACTAACACCCAGAAATCTAATATGTGACTATGTTAATTGTTGCCATACACACTGCAGCAACGGAGCATACTCCGATCGGATACTCAAACTGCCAATTCCTCATCACTTTTAGTTGCATATGAAGTGAATTAGTCTCACATTATAATGCAAATGTAATTTACTCTCAGCTGGAAAATATGGAAATATGAAATTTTGATGAAAGATTTTCCATCATCAACCAGTACTGTGTATTCTCTTTAACACATCCAGTTCCCGTAGTCAACGGGTTAAGATTCATGGTACACCGTACTGTACATGTACATGTATGTAATGGCATTACCAGATTTTATCATCAAGTATTTCTTGTGAATAGAAACTACATGAGTTGTATTACTGATGATTTCAGTGTGAACGGAGTCAAGGTTAAAGAGAGCAAACAGAGATGTGACATCAAGCATTCCAAATTTCCTGAAATCCAGGTGCAAAGGAGAGGAGCGACCAAGCCCTAGGCCGGGATCGGAGCAGATCTAAGTGTGGAGCTGTTTTGTTTTTCAATGTGGAATTTTAGGTTGTATACCCGAGAGGGTATTTTCACCTATTTCTACGGGCATTTTTTCTGTGTTTGAGTATTGGGTACTTTGGTAATTATTGCAGCTTTACAGCTCTAGCCTTCTAGAATTTTTATACCGGTACTAAAGCTAATTGGTTTCCAAGTTCAGTTTCCGGACAAGCCCCCAAATGCTGTTCAGACACCTTCACAACCAAAAGGAATCACACAAAATAAAGAGATTCTAAGGTTTCACATAAGAACTCTCACAATATAAGTACATGTATGTACTACAAAAATAACTTTTAGCCTGTTGCCCTGTTCACCAGAAATATATCGGGAAACAAGCATCTTTTTGGAAAAAAATCCGGAAATCAGGAAATTTCTGGAAAAGTGGCATCTCTGAACAAATGTCTCATGATCTCATCAGTCGTAAGCTTTCAATGATAAAGATAAGTGTGAACACATCTAATATTAATGTCCAAGAGATGGGAAGAGAGTGAGTCAGAGCTAGTAAGCAATGTGACCAGCGATGCAGAGGGCATCACCACCGGGCGTAGTAAGATGCAGTGAGTAAATTGACCTAAATACAGCCTGCGGTATCTGGCTACGCTGATGCGAGTGAACAGGCAGTGGATTTGGTTGTAGAATAGATCCAGGCTACTCAGCCTGGATGCTATGTGTGCATACTGAATGTAATTATGTTAACTTTGCCATTTGAAGCTAAAAGAGTATTGTACCAGGCAAGAGGCAAAATTCAATTTGCCTTTAGTTATGGCTTTGAGGTACATGTACAGTACCAAAACTTCTTCTACAGTACACTGTATGTACAATAACGTATGGTTACATTGAAAATCTGAATTCAAGATTTTGTTTTCATGAACAAGAAAAATGTATGGTGT
>JZLH01S0023347.1:33259-53948 GCA_001188425.1 Eucidaris tribuloides | reverse complement strand
GTTTAACACCCCCTTTGGCTAAAGGGGGATGTTTGAACACCCCAAACACCCCCCTGCGTACGCGTATGTGTTTACTACTGACATAATTATTACATGATTTCATTACGAAACTATTGACAATTTGTGGTTGTTAAATGCAAAAGGCTGAACGTTTTAAGCCGAATCTTGAGATAACGGCAGCCTAGGAAAAATCAGTGGAATTTATGGTTGTACAAAGTTCGTTGTTGTGAGGGAAGGGGGGCTCTAAAGAGGGAAACAGTGGGCAATGATGGGAAGTGTTGAGTGTGAGTGCATGTGCTTGTGTTTTGGCAGACGCGAATTGATTTTGACCCATTGTGATTGTTACTAACAATTGACTAAAAGTTGTATATGTGCGGTAAGAGGATGTGTGTGGACGTGTCGTGGCTGAGCGGTAGATCGCTCGTCTCCCAATCCAAGGGTAGTGGGTTCAAGCCCAGCTACTGCCCGGTACGAATGCCCTTCAGCAAGGCATTTTTATCCACACCGCTGCTCTCTACCCAGGTGTATAAATGGGTACCCGGTAGGATGGGAATGCCTTTGTTGAATGATTAGCATGTGCGCGCCTGTAAAATGGCGACTGGCTGGAATGCTCCCTAGGGAGTGGAAATTGAGCACTATCAGTGCTCAATTGAATTAATGAATTAATGAATTGAATTGAATTGAATTCAGATTGAATTAATGTATCCAGTGACCAGGGTAATAATAATGTGTAAGCGCTGTGATACCGTGTGGATAGCGCACTCTAAGAACCCATTATTATTTATTATTATTAAGAGGATAACCAAAATTTGAAGACTTCATGAAAATATAATTGCTTTTTATGGGAAAAAAATATTATAATTCGATAAGATATGTTTCTTCATACATGATTTGAATGAGGAAAGGGATATACACGACTTAATTTGTTCAGAGAGTGAGTCCACGTGATAATCTCCCCGCTTTGGAAAAGAAATGAGAAAGAATATTCATTGATTCCTCTTCAAATAATTTGTTATTTTCCAATAATAATATGGAGGCGTGGAGGCATCGTGGGTAGGTGGGTTAGACAGCGTGGTTTCTCGAGTGAAAGATCCTCAGTTTGAATATCGTCGCGGCGTCTATCTCCTTGTTAAGATACTTCATCTGCAATACCTCTCTCTCTACCCATGAACCCTACTGCTCTACCCCGGGGGGGGGGGGCCAGTGTCATTACAACGTGTACACCATCGCGTGTGAAAAAACGCGTGAAAAGGGTTGTTTTTCACTGTCGACGATGTAACGCGCGTACTTGAAAAGGTATCAAAATCGCCAAAATCAGGGGAAAAGGGTATAGTTTTAAACAGAAGGTTTACTTCAAATGGTATCTTTTGAGATCGCCGATAATTACATTAACTTGTTTTAAGGGATCCTGAGATCGACATTCAATTTACTTGTTTAGGGTCATTTTGAAAGTCCATACACGCGCATGGTGTACACCTTGTAATGAACACTGGCCCCCCCCCCCCCCGGGTGCTCTACCCAATAGGTTCAAATGGGTAGCTGAGAAGGAGAATGCTTGGCACACATGGACTCCCACTATACAACAGGATCATGGTGGCAACGCGGGCTACTAGCTCCTCAGGGGCGCCCGACATATGAATCCACACCCGTTGCAGGCCCGATGATCAGGGAGCAGGGCTGCCACTCAAAATTTTAATTTCCCCCTACGCCGTCATTCCTATTTTCCCCTACGGACACTACTTTTCCCCTACGCCCAATATTCAAATTTTCCCCTACAAATCTATGTTTCCCCTACAAAAATCCACTTTTCCCTTACGAAGTTTCGTTTTCCCCTACAAAATAACCGAAGTAAATATATGTAAGAGATTGGTCACGATTTGTTCGCCGGTGATACGAAAATTCTTTGAAATCCTTTGGAAATTTAAGAAGATTTCTCAAAATTGTAAAAAAAAAAAACTAACATCCCCTACAAATCATTAAAAAAATACTACTTTTCCCCTACGGAAGGTCATTTTCCCCGTAGGTATCCCCTACAACCTACGGTTGGCTAAAATCCCCTACGGTAGGGATTTTCCCCTACGAGTGGCAGCTTTGTCAGGGAGGGTAAAGTAGTGACAGATTGCTTTGAAAGGCACTGAAACAGCAACTTTCCCTCACACTTTCAACCCCCCCCAAAAAAAAACAAACAACAACAACAACAACAACAACAACAACAACAAACAATAAATAAATACATAAATGACAGAAATTGTTTTTTTTTTCTAGTTTACATCAGTTTCTGGAAGAGAAATCTCAACTTTAAAATCATGGCAAAGTGGGATGTTCCAAGATTACAAACCATCAACTTAACGTGCTTAACCAGTTCGTTCATATGCATTTATCTACTGTTCCGCTCCCCCAACTGCTATTATGTACAATTCATAAACTGTCATCATCCTCTTTCGGTCACAATAAGTCCTCAAACTTTGTACACATTGTAATTGATTTATATACAACTAAAGACAACTTAAGGCTGTGACGAACTCTTATACGATATCGGTGCCAATTGCAATCACATTTATTTTTTAGGGAAAATATGTGTCACTAAATGAGCACGAAAACCGCACGTGATTTATACTACACTGTCTTAAAGGAATTGTATATTTGTTTCCAGTTTTAAAAAATGTGAGCTGCACAAGTCCCCGCGCTACCAGTGTCTCTGATGACTTGATAAGGTCTAAAAATGAAGCCTTGAGTGTAAAACCTGCAGTTCAAAACGATCATTATGTGCTTTTCAAAAGTGAAAATCATCGAGTGACCATCCCCGTCTTTCCCCATACAGACTACTGTGTTGCAGAATTTTCATCAGTTGAGAATAATTCATGTGCCGATTTTTATCTGTACATATTTTTCTAGTGATAGCACTACTGTCTAAAGTTTTGTGTTCTAAGGTGTTTATTTGTCCGTACAAACACTGTCAGATAGCAAAGTTTGACAATTTTTTTAAAATGAGGCTTCCACAATGTTATATTGTGTCTTTAAAAGGCACTGTTTCATAATGTGTCCAGTTTAAAAAGAATCCGAGCTGTTTAATCCTCGATACTCTCTGATAAGGTGAAAAGTGAAGCCCTGACAAAAATGTGCTTTAAAAAGTGAAAATCAATGAGCAACCGTTCCCATTTTCTCCCAAAGATTGCTGTGTCATAGATTTTTTTTCCACAGAATATCATTTTTATGTGCCGACATTTACCTGTGATTATTATAAGTGACAGCATGATTGTCTAAAGTTTTGTGTTCGTTTAGACATTGCAACACCTTCATGCAGATCAGATGTCAAAGTTTGACAATCTTTTTAAACTGTGACTTTAAATGGACATGTTGAAATCGGCAAGAAAGGTGCATGGAGGTCGCAAAAGCATTACGCAATGCGGAATGTCGAACCAATTTAGCGAACAAAATATCGGGGGGAAAAAGGATAAACAAAAAGGGATAACACTAATAATTACCCTACAAATATTTAATTTCATAGTTCATAGCATCAAATATATTGTACATGTATGTGTAATTGATTAATTAAAAAAAACAATACAATTGAAGCAATATATAGGTCCTATAAGGAGTGGTTAATTTGTATAGGCCTATGTAGTATGTACATTGTTTTTAATGATCCAGTGATTTGCACCTTTAGCGCTAATTGTTTGACGGGAGTTTTTAAAACAAATCTTCATATTGTCTTGATATTTTTTCTTCTAATTATCTGCAATTGTCAATATTTTATTGGTCACTACATAGGATATAACTGTTGCATAATGGCATACAAGTCAGGTGTAATGTATGGAAATGAACAATATTCAAAGAAATTAATCAGAAATAAATGGGTTGAGTGCACAAAGGTTGTAAGACCTTCAAAGCCAACGTCGACCTTTTGGCCCGTTGTGGCAGACAACAGAGTATCGATGTTGACTAGCCATTATGATTATGATTGCGATTAATGAATCATTTTCATCGTAAGTATATCGCAGCACTGCTGCCGTTGACATGTCAAAAAGACAGGCTGGTGAACCAAGACTAGGCGCAGCTGTTACACAAACTGATACTGTTTCTCTTTACCAGGTCCCAACTTTTGTCTTATTAATTAACTTGCATTCCGGGACTTCCTGAATTGCCCGTGATTCACGTTCGTAGTCTACTCGATAAACCCAATCGATTGCCAAGGATGGCGGTAGTTGGCCAAAATGTTGCAAAAATGTGTACAAATCGATATGAACTCCAATATTCAACCCGATTTTGAGAGCAGGGGAACTACGGTGGAGACTAGTCTCCTTGGACAGCATCCAAGGTGATGTCCCTGAGGCCGCGGTAAACAGGGGTAAGCGAAACATCGCATAAAACGATTAAAACAATGAACATTTTCATTAAAACGGAAAATCAGATAGATAAGGTTAGATAATATCGATATCATCTTTGTTTCACCGTACACCCACTAATCATTTCAATACGATTCGTACACGTTATTTTGTTTCGAAATATAGTTATTCGAAACAATTCGAAATGTAATCGAAATTCAAATTTGTATTCATGAGTGGAATACTCTGTATTAAAGAACACTCCAAGATGATGTCCATCTTGTCAATTTGAGGAAGAATTTACTTTTAAATATTTACATTGACAAGCAACAACTTTACGAATTCATTTTTTTTTTATTTTCTATCATTGTTTATTTATTATGAACTGTGCGCATGTATGTAGGCCTATGTTGTTATTTTCCTCCATTTTTCAAGTCCCTGTGTGGCATATCTTTATCGTGTCCGTCCCCTACACCCGCTGGAGAATTTGCATGTGTTGAGTCTTCGATGGAAATTTGATTGTACATAAATATTCAACGTCTTGAATTTATTTACATTTTAATTTACTAATATGATTAATTTTATTTTGAGCGATCCACATTGAGACAAACTCGCTTCTACAGTGTCCCCACCCCCCCCCCCAAAAAAAATTATCTAATCGGAAATTATTTGTACTTTAAAATATGAAAATCATATACAATCGATTCAAGTTGGGTATTGCCATAAAGCTAAAACACCATACTTTCCAAGGCAATTTATTTCATTTCATTTGGTTGCGTCAGTCCTGAGATATATTGAATTTTCTGCAATGATGCAAAATCGCTTTTGTCCCACTATACACTTTTATCATGTGTGTAGATCTTGCACGTTGTTTAAACTATCTTTTGACAAAGAAACCATTAAAAGGCGTGGGAATTATTGTGAAATGGATCAGTGATCATTACAAACATATTTTAAACACTTTGAGGTTGTTTTTGTTCTATTATTTCCATAAGAAAGAGTAAACCCTACATTAATAAAGGAGATGTACATGCGCGGTGCAACATGAAAACAGAGTGAATGTTCAATAACGGGATGGCCGCACAGCAACGGCCTTACTTTACTCCTAAGGAGTTAGAGTTTATGGCCTTTTAACATCAAGAATCACAAAATATAACATATTTTATCAAGAATAAATGTTTCTGTGGGTTCTTTCATTTTGTTTTTGTAATGTAAGTTGTTGATTAGTTTTGATATTCATTGTAATTAACGCATTCTGTTTTGAAGTGTCATGGTTGATTTTCACCTTCAACACGAAAAGTGGGACAAACGCGATTTTGCCTGACTGCACGAAATTAATCATAACTTTTGATTTATAAAAGTAAATTAGATGAAACTGACTTTATCAGAAAGGAAAATTAATCTACTTTAATGTGATACCAAATATACATACCTCTAGAGAAAAAAAATTACCTTAAAAATTTTTTTCCCGATTGGACCATTTTTGGAGGGACACACTGTATAGTTGGATCAATCTTTTCCATTACACATTGCTGTGCATTATTTTCGCCAAGGGAAAATGCAAAACATATACAATTTGTTTTATCGTTATGATTTCCTTTAATGTTACCAGTGAGGTAATATCTTTGTTTAATTTGTGTTATGTTATATCGAGTTATGTTATAAAAGGTTGTGTAATGTTGTGTTATGTTATTTACGCTAGAAAGAAAATGTATATACTCTATACTGTCTTGAAGGTGGGTATTCTATATTCTATAATTCATGCCATGTACTGAAAGTCCACAGTACATGTAATATGTTTTTGTTATGTTTTGTTATATTTTTGCATTTGTATATAAGTTTGTTGTTACATTGTGGAAGCCCAATTTAAAAAATTGTCCAACTTTGCTGTTTGACATATCTGGCAGTGTTTGATTGCACAAATAAACACCCCTAGAACACAAAAGTTCAGACAGTTATGCTGTCACTCGTGAATGTACAGATAAAAATTGGCACATGAATTGAGAAAAATTCTGCAACACGGCAGTCTATGGGGGATAACTGGAATGATTTTCACTTTTTTAAAGCACTTAATGATCGTTTTGAACTGTATTTTTTTCAGGGCTTCATGTTTAGACTTCATCAGAGACACTGGTCGCATGGGGAATCATGTAGTTCATTTGTTTAAAATGAAAACATTGTTATATGATGCCTTTAAACCTCAATTTGAACTCGACCTTGAACTTGAAGGGGTGAGATTGCATATGTCGCACTCAGTCATCAGTTAAAATCTTCGTATGATAACTTTGCAGAGTCATCCCGTATATGAGCTTTCTTTATTGTCGAATTTTTAGGCCTATAAATTCTAAACATCACATTATTTACAGCGCGTATACTGGTAATACTCCAACACTTGATATAATGTGATTAACGTCCATATGTATCGTAAGTATTGGTAACCGTGTTTTGTCCTTTAAATCATTGAAGACACGATTTAACATTGTGGAGGTTCAATTTTAGAAAAAATGTCAAACTGAAGAGGTATTTTGGTTTAGAGAGGTATATATTTATCAAAAAAAATCATCAACGTAATAAGTTTGACAAAAAATGAGGTGTGTTTTTAAGATATATTATGCAGTAGGCTGTTTCTCTACTCTTTTTTCTCTCTTTTTTGACTTTGTGTAACATGATTTTCTTTTCACAATCGTTAAATGTATAAAAGGAAAAATGTATGAGATAATTTTAATATGAATAAAAGTTTTTTTTCCTGTGGGGAAAATCAGAAAATTATATAAAAATAAGTATATTTTTTATGTATATTTATATATTCCAAATAAAACAACACATTGCATAATAATAACGAGTACTTTAACTGCACACTGCAAAAAACAACAACAACTGGGGTGTTAGATTTAACACCAACGGTGTTGCACCTTGTGAATACCAGACGTGGTGTAAATCGTCATTTTAACACCAAACGAATTATTTGAAACACCAAGGACATTGGCTTTAACACCAAGGGTGTTGAAAATCAACACTTTTCATATTGTGCAACACCCTTGGTGTTAAATTTAACACCCCCGTTTTTGCAATGCAGAAGGCTGTCGCTATAAGTTGAGCTTGAATATACGGACAGCCTGTCACAGCCAAGGTATAATAATGTTTGTATTGTAATATTTAGATATTTATAAGAGTGGGATGAACCATAATTATACTATAGTAATATATTCAGTTAATACTCAGTTCGTAGTTTAATGAAATGGAGGGCTGACCAAAAAAAACAAAAAAAAACTGTAAACTGAAAAGCGGCAAACATGCACTCATGTGCGAGTTATGACGCAGCAGGGAATGTTTCAGCAAACTGTGCTTAAAGCCACAGGCTAACAATGACCACAGTTTAAAAAAATCTAAGCTACAGAATTCTCCATGTTTCAAGTGTCTTTGATAAGGTCTAAACATGAAGCCCAGAAAAAAAATTGTATTTCAAAATGATTATTCAGTGCCTTAAAAAAGTGAAAATCTACAAGTTGACCGGACTCACCTGTCCATTTCCTCCCATACACTTATAGTGTGTAGATCTAGGCTTTTTGTCCTTCACCCGAGTACTATTTGTTTATTCATTCATTTATCTTGCCAGTGGCAGCATAAATTCCCAAACTTTTCTTTTATTCCAGGGTGCTTATTTGTCCATTCAAGCATTACTATGTAGCTCAGATAGCAAACTTTGACAATTCTTTAATTTGAAGTTCCACAATGTTAGCCTGTGTCTTTAATATTCAAAAACGATATATACAGTCATGGACAAAAGTTTGGAATATGGTTTTGGTACCAATCATATCAAGAACAGGTTTCTTGTCCTGAGGTAGAGGATCCAAGGGCAGCGCCGCAAGGGAGGGGGGGGGACAGGGGGCGGCCGCAGTGGCGCAAATCCATTTTGAAATGTAGGGGGATATAATTTGTTCATCTGCGGCGCCAAAGCCAAACACGACCCAGATTTTTTTCCCGAAATCCAAGGTCAAACATTTTTCTCGGTCACGTCAGCCACCGAAAACTGGCTCAGCGGGGGGGGGGGGGGGTACGGGGGGACGTGATTTTTTGCGAAAAACAATTTCCCCCAAATCGTGGAGGGGGGGGCATTTGATATTGTGTCCCCCGCCTTCGAATTCGTGGGGGACATGTCCCCCTGCCCCCTGGATTTGCGCCCCTGAGCGGCCGCCCCCTATTTTTTCAAACTTATTAAAATGACGGGAATTTTACTGTTTTTTGACAATTTCGCTAGTTGATTTGGCTAGTAAAAAAAAAATGCGGGCAGAAATGCTTTTTGTCGTCTTCGGCCCCCTGCCCCCCGCTAGTTGGACGCTGTTTAGCTTGCAGTTTGGATAGTTAAAAAAAATTGACAGCAAAATTTTCCCCGACGGATTTCGCCCCTTCTAGAATTTTACCCTGCCGCCGCCCCTGAGTAGAGCCCATTTGAACTTGTATAGTAATGATCTGTTCGGCATGGGTAATTGATCATTAATCGTAAGAAATTTGCACTTTAAAACAGGGCTATGCAAAGAAATAAAAATATTCCAAATTTTTGTCCGTGACTGTAATATTGTAGAAGTCCCATTAAAAAAAATTAAACTATGCTATCTGACATATCTGACAGTGTTTGAATGGACAAATGAACACATAATAACACAAAAATTCGGACAGTTATATGCTTTCACCGTAAAATATGTATATACAGATAAAAAAAATTGTCAGCGAACGAAAATTCTACAACACCAGGGGCGCAAATCCAGGGGGCAGGGGGACATTCGCCCCCCCGCGACGATTTGAAGTGGGACACAATATCAAAATTGTCCCACGCCCTCACGATTTGGAGGAAAAAATATTTGGACATTGGATTTGGGAAAATTTTTTCATCATTCCCCCCCCCCGCCCTCCCCCGCGAGGGCGATTTTGGCGCCGGCATGACCGGAAAAATTTTGGCTTTTGCCGGCGGATGAACAATGATTGTCGCCCCTACATTTCAAAATGGATTTGCCGCCACTGTACAACAACATCAGTCTAATGGGGGAAACGAGATGGTCGTCATGATTTTTCAATTTTTAAACACATTGATCGTTTTGGACGCAATTATTTCAGCGGCTCTTTAATTTTAGACCTTATCAAGACACTGGTAGCCTGTAGGAATCATGTTCATCGTAGCGTTGATTTTTTTTTTAAACGGGAATTAAATACATGTATGCCTTATTAGTTCGCATTGCAGTTTACGTAGTAAAGGGGATTTGTGTAATCAGGTTATAAAAGACATCAAGTTCAGATTTTTCTTCATTTATCTGTTATTCTCTGTTAATTCACGGGTTAAAAACAATGTTTTTATCTTGAGTGGACTTTTGTGATTTGTTGGCGCGTAGGTACCCTACGCACCCCCTCGGCCACGGGCCTAATTTTATGGAATCTTGTGAGTCTACTCGCTCGATTTTTGATCAATTTGATATGATTTGTAACGCAATATCGATATAATTTTCCCCAATATCAAAATCCATAACTTTTTTTCTTTATTTTCATGCCCGATTTCGATAAATCTTTCACAATTCTCTGTGTTAAACTGAACTGTGTTTGTATCAAGAAAGGTCGGCTCCCCTTTGTGACGAAACAAGTAAAAGTTTAAAACAAAAGGAAATATGTATTAAACTAGAATAAAACTAACTTGTTCATTTTTTGTTATTTTAAAAACCTATTTTTAACACGAAAATTTCAGGTGTCACCAAAGTCAATATCAATCACATCAAAAATATATATACAAAAAAAGATGATATTCAGTTATTAGTCAGGCGTCGACTCTTGAATAGGCAGAGGCGCCAGAACTATGAGATATATTTTGAAAGCCCGTGTCAAACGCTAGGCCATCGGTTACGTGGTAACGTGACATGGCCATCAAAATACAAACAGGTGTATATATCAAAGGCATTTTAAAGTCGTTTTCATATAATAATTTATGACAGTTATGTAAACATTTTGAGGGAAGTGAAAAATCTCATCCAAAGCTGCGGAAAATTGTGTGAAAGATGCAAAAGGGCTTTCATGACAGAGTAATTTTTAAACCATCGTGTTTATGGCAAACTTTCACGTATAAAGGCATTCTTTTTACAATGACCCCAAACTTACATGTACCTCAGTTATAAAATGAGTAAATATGATTCGTAAATGTAAATTTTGATTTATTTATATATTCATCTCTGTCATTGCAAAGTCAGTTTTCTTGAAAATAAAGTCCAGATACAAAATATATTCAAATTGCATGAAGCGTTGTATGGTTTTTCCAGAATTGAGTTGTCGTTTTTCACAGCTGTTAAAGATAGTAGATTAATGTGCATGCTTAAAAATGGTAAATATCGTACCATTTATGAACCTACAAGCAAAGTACAGAAGTTAGAAGCTCAATTTTGTTGGAATTATAGAAACTGTTAGATTATTATTAATTAATTAATTAATTATTTAATTATTTAATTTATTTATTTATTTATTTATGTATGTATGTATGTATGTATGTATGTATGTATTTCACGCGGCTTCAAAATATTATCTCATAGTTCTGGCGCTCTGCCTATTCAAGAGTCGGACGCCTGAACTAATAACTGAATATCATCTTTTTTGTATATATATTTTGATGTTGATTGATAATTGACTTTGGTGACACCTGTGAAATTTTCGTGTTAAAAATAGTTTTTAAAAATTAACAAAAAATGACAAGTTAGTTTATTCTAGTTAATACATATTTCCTTTTGTTTTAAACTTTTACTTGTTTCGTCAAAAGGGAAGCGACCTGTTCTGATACAAACACAGTTTCAGTTTTTTAACACAGAGAATTTGTGAAAGATTTATCGAAATCGGGCATGAAAATAAAGAAAAAAAGTTATGGATTTTGATATTGGGGAAAAATTATATCGATATTGCGTACAAATCATATCAAATTTGTCAAAAATGAGCGTAGACTCACAAGTCCATAAATTAGCGCCCGTGGCCGCAGGGGGTGCGTAGGGTACTCCTACGCCGCCAACAAATCACAAAAGTCCACTCAATAAAAACATGTTTTAACCCGTTGAATTAACAAGAGAATAACAGATAAATGAACGAAAAATCTGAACTTGATGTCTTTTTATAACCTGATTACACAAATCTCCCTTTACTACGTAAACTGCATGCGAACTATAAAGGCATACATGTATTTAATTCCCGTTAAAAAAAAAAAAATCCAAGCTACGTGAACATGATTCCTACAGCTACCAGTGTCTCTGATAAGGTCTAAAATAAGAGCCTGAAATAATTGCGTCAAAACGATCATGTGATTTAAAAAATTGAAAAATCATGACGACATTCTCGTTTCCCCCATAGACTGATGTTGTGTACAGTGGCGGCAAATCCATTTTTGAAATGTAGGGGGCGACAATCATTTGTTCATCCGCGGCAAAAAGCCAAAATTTTTCACCAGCGTCATGCCAGCCGCCGAAAACTTCGCCCTCAGCGGGGAGGGCGGGGGGGGGGAATGATGAAAAAATTTTCCCAAAATCCAAGTGTCCAAAATTTTTTCCTCCAAATCGTGGGGGCGTGGGACAATTTTGATATTGTGTCCCACTTCAAATCGTCGCGGGGGGGCGAATGTCCCCCTGCCCCTGGATTGCCGCCCCTGGTGTTGTAGAATTTTTCGTGTCGCTGACAATTTTTTTTAATCTGTATATGACATATTTTACGCGTGGAAAGCAATTATAACTGTCCGAATTTTGTGTTATTATTGTGTTCATTTGTCATTCAAACACTGTCAGATAGATGTCAGATAGCATAGTTTAATTTTTTTTAAAATGGGACTTCTACAATATTACAGATACATGGACAAAATTTTGGAATATTTTTATTCTTTGCAAGCCCTGTTTTAAAGTTGCAAATTTTACGATTAGATGATCAATTACCCACTGCCGAAACGACATACTATACAAGTTTCAAAATGGGCCTCTACTCAGGGGCGGCGGGCAGGTAAAATTTTCTAGAAGTCGCGAATCCGTCGGGTGAAAATTTTTGCTGTCAATTTTTTTTAACTAATCCAAACTGCAAGCTTTAAACAGCGGTCCAACTTAGCGGGGGGCAGGGGTCGAAGACGACAAAAAGGCATTTCTGCCCGCATTTTTTTTTACTAGCAAATCAACTAGCGAAATGTACAAAAAACAGTAAAATTCCCGTCTATTTTAATAAGTTTGAAAAAATATGGGGCGGCCTCAGGGGCGGCAAATCCAGGGAGGGGGACATGTCCCCGACGGAATTCGAAAGGCGGGGGACACCAATATCAAATGCCCCCCCCCTCCACGATATTGGGGGAAATTGTTTTTTTTCGCAAAAAATCAGCTCCCCCCCGTTCCCCCCCCCCCCCCCCCCCCCCCCGCCCCCCCCCCCCCCCGCCTGAGCCAGTTTCGGTGTGCTGACGGTGACGAGAAAATGTTTGACCTTTGGATTTCAGGGAAAAAAAAATCTGGGTCGTGTTTGGCTTTGCGCGCCGCAGATGAACAAATTATATCCCCCTACGCATTTTCAAAAATGGATTTGCGCCACTGCGGCCGCCCCCTGTCCCCCCCCCTTCCCTTGCGGCGTGCCCTTGGATCCTCTACCTCAGGACAAGAAACCTGTTCTCTTGATATGATTGGCTCCAAACCATATTCCAAAACTTTTGTCCATGACTGTATATATCGTTTTTGGAATATTAAAGCACAGGCTACATCTGTTGAACTTCAAATTAAAGAATTGTCAAACGGTTTGCTATCTGAGCTACATAGAATGCTTAATGACAAAATAAGCACTGGAATAAAAGAATAAGTTTGGGAATTTATGCTGCCACTGGGCAAAGATAAATGAAATGAATAAAACAAATAGTACTCGGTGAAAGGACAAAAAGGCCTAGATCTACACACTTAAGTGTATGGGAGGAACTGGACAGGTGAGTCGGTCAGACTATGTAGATTTTCACTTTTTTAAGGCACTGATATATCATTTGAATACAATTTTTTTTCTGGAAATTCATGTTTAGACCTTATCAAAGACACTTGAAACATGGAGAATTCTGTAGCCTTAGATTTTTTTAAACTGTGGTCATTGTATAGCCTGTGGACTTTAAGGCACAGTTGCTGAAACATTCCCTGCTGCGTCATAACTCGCACATCGATGATGTTTGCGCTTTTCAGTTTACAGTTTTTTTTTGTTTTTTTTTTTTGCGTCAGCCCTCCATTTCATTAAACTTACCGAACTGAGTATTAACTTGCAATATATTACTATAGTATAAATTAGCGTTCATCCCACTCTATATAAATATCTAAATATTACAAATAACAAACATTATTTATACCTTGGCTGTGACAGGCTGTCCGTTATTCAAGCCTCAACTTATAGCGACAGCCTTCTGCATTGCAAAAACGGGGTGTGTTTAAATTTAACACCAAGGGTGTTGCCACAAATGAAAAGCTGTTGATTTCAACACCCTTGTGTTAAAGCCAATGTCCTTGGTGTTCAAATAATTCGTTGGTGTTTTAAAATGACGATTTACACCACGTCTGGTATTCACAAGGTGCAAACCGTTGGTGTTAAATCTTAACACCCAGTTGTTGTTGTTTTTTTGCAGTGTGCAGTTTAAAGTACTCGTTAATTATTATGCAATGTGTTGTTTTATTTGAATATATAAATATAAACATAAAAAATATACTATTTTTATTATAATTTTCTTGATTTTCCGCCAACAGGAAAAAAAAACTTTTATTCATATTAAAATTATCTCATAATTTTTCCTTTTATACATTAACGATTGTGAAAAGAAAATTCATGTTTACACAAAGTCAAAAAAGAGAGAAAAAAAGAGTAGAGAAACAGCCTACTGCATAATATACTTAAAAACACACCCTCATTTTTTGTCAAACTTATTTACGTTGATGATTTTTTTTTGAATTAAATATATAACCTCTCTAAACCAAAAATACTTCTTCAGTTTTGGACATTTTTTCTAAAATTGAACCTCCACAATTGTTAAATTCGTGTCTTCAATGATTTAAAGGAACAAAACACGGGTTACCAATTACTTACGAATTACATATGGACGTTAATCACATTTATATCAAGTGTTGGAGTTATTACAGTTATACGCGCTGGTAAAATAATGTGTATGTTTAGAATTTAAGCGCCTAAAAATTCGACAATAAAAGAAAGCTCATATACGGGATGACTCTGCAAAGTTATCATACGAAGATTTTAACTGATGGGACTGAGTGCGACATATGCAATCTCACCCTTCAAGTTCAACGTCGAGTTCAAATGAGGTTTAAAGGATCATATAAACAATGTTTTCATTAAACAAATGAACTACATGCATTCCCCATGCGACCAGTGGTCTCTGATGAAGTCTAAACATGGAAGCCCCTTGAAAAAAATACAGTCAAAACGATTCATTAAGCTGCTTTTTAAAAAAAGTAGAAAATCATTCCCAGGTTATCCCCCATAGGACTGCCGTGTTGCAGAATTTTTCTCAATTTCATGCTGGCAATTTTATCTGTACATTCACAGTTGGACAGCATACTGTCTGGAACTTTGTGTTCTTAGGGGTGTTATTTGTGCAATCAAACACTGCCAGATATGTCAAACAGCAAAGTGGACATTTTTTAAATTGCGGTTCCACAATGTAACAACCAAACTTATATACAAATGCAAAAATATAACAAAACATAACAAAAACATATTTACATGTACTGTGGACTTTCAGTCATGGCATTGAATTATGAGAATATAGAATACCCACCTTCAAGACAGTATAGAGTATATACATTTTCTTTCTAGCGTAATAACATACACACAACCATTACACAACCTTTTTATAACATTAACTCGAATATAAATAACACAAATTAAACAAAGATATTTACCTCACTGGTAACATTAAAGGAAATCATAACGATAAACAATTGTATATGCTTTTGCTATTTTCCCTTGGCGAAAATAAGACCACAGCAATGTGTAATGGAAGCATTGATCCAACTATACAGTGTGTCCCTCCAAAAATGGTTCAATCGGGAAAAAATTGTTTTAAAGGTAATTTTTTTTTTTTCTTTAGAGGTATGTATATTGGTATCACATTTAAAGTAGATTAATTTTCGCTTTCTGATAAAGTACAGTTTCATCTAATTACTTTTATAAATCAAAAGCTTATGCATTAATTCGTGCAGTTTCAGGCAAAATCGCTGTTTGTCCCATTTTCGTGTTGAAGGTGATAAAATCAACCATGACCACTTCAAACGAATGCCGTATATTTACAATGAATATCAAAAACTAATCAACAACTTACATTACAAAAACCAAAATGACCAAGAACCACAGAACATTTATTCTTGCATAAAATATGTTATATTTTGTGGATTCTTGATGTTAAAAGGCCATAACTCTAACTTCCTAGGAGTAAAGTAAGGGCCGTTGCTGTGCGGCCAATCCGTTATTGAACATTCACTCTGTTTCATGTTGCACCGGCGCACTGGTACATTTTTTCTTTTTTTTCCTTTATTTAATGTAGCGGTTTACTCTTTCTTTATGGAAATAATAGAACAAAAAACAACCTCAAAGTGTTCTTTAAAATATGTTTGTAAATGATTCACGATGATCCATTTCACCAATAATTCCCACGCCTTTTCAATGGTTTCTTTGTCAAAAGATAGTCTTAAACAACGTGCAAGCATCTACACACATGATAAAAGTGATATAGTGGGACAAAAGCGATTTTCTGACATATTGCAGAAAATTTCAATAATATCTCAGACTGACGCCAACAAATGAAATGAAATAAAATTGCCTTGGAAAGTATTGGTGTTTATAGCTTATTGGCATACCCAACTTGAACGATTGTATCATGATTTTCATATTTTTAAAGTACAATAATTTCCGATTAGATAATTTTTTGGGAGGCGGTGGGGGTGGCGCACTGTAGATAGCGAGTTTGTTCTCCAATGTGGATCGCTCAAAATAAAATTAATCATTTAGTTAAATTAAAATGTAAATAAATTTCAAGACGGTTTGAATATTTATCGTACAATCAAATTTCCATCGAAGACTCAACACATGCAAATTCTCCAGCGGGTGTAGGGGACGGACACGATAAAGATATTGCCACCACAGCGGACTTGAAAAATGGGGAAAATAACAACATAGGCCTACATACATGCGCCACAGTTCATAATAAATAAACAATGATAGAAAATAAAAAAAAAAAAAATGAATTCGTAAAGTTGTTGGCCTTGTCAATGTAAATATTTAAAGTTAAAATTCTTCCTCAAATTTGACAAGAATGGACATCATCTTGGAGATGTTCTTTAATACAGGAGTATTCCACTCATGATACAAATTGAATTTCGATTACATTCGAATTTGTTTCGAATAACTATATTTCGAAACAAAATAACGTGTACGAATCGATATTGAAAATTGATTAGTGCGTGTTACGGTTGAAACAAAGATGATATCGATATTATTCTAACCTTATCTATCTGATTTCCGTTTTAATGAAAATGTCATTGTTTTAATCTTTTATTGCGATGTCTTCGCTTACCCTGTTTACCGCGGCTCGGACATCACCTTGGAGCTGTCCAAGGAGACTAGTCTCCACCGTAGTATCCTCCTGCTTCAAAATCGGGTTGAATATTGGAGTTCATATCTATTTGTACACATTTTTGCAACCTTTGCCAACTACCGTCCATCCTTGGCATCGATTGGGTTATCGAGTAGACTACGAACGTGAATCACGGGCAATTCAGAAGTCCCGGAATGCAAGTTAATTAATTAGACAAAAGTTGGGGACCTGGTAAAGAAGAAACAGTATCAGTTTGTAGTAACAGCTGCCTAGTCTTGGTTCCACCAGCCTGTCTTTTTGACATTGTCAACGGCAGCAGTGCTGCGATATACTTACGATGAAATGATTCATTAAATTCGCAATCGATAATCATAATGGCTAGTCAACATCGATACTCTTGTTGTCTGCCACAACGGGCAAAAGCCGTCGACGTTGCTTTGAAGCGTCTTACAACCCTTTCGTGCACTCAACCCATTTTATTTCTGATTAATTTCTTTGAATATTGTTCATTTCCATACATTACACCTGACTTGCTTATGCCATTATGCACAACAGTTTATATCCTATGTAGTGACATAAAATAATTGACAATTGCAGATTAATTAGAAGAAAAAATATCCAAGACAATATGAGATTTTTGTTTTAAAAACTCCCGCATCAAACATTAGCGTAAAGTGCAAATCACTGGATCATTAAAAAAACAAATGTACATACTACATAGGCCTATACAATTAACCACTCCTTATAGGACCTATATATTGGCTTCAATTGTATTGTTTTTTTTAATTAATCAATTTACACATACATTACAATATATTTGATGCTATGAACTATGAAATTAAATATTTGTTAGGGTAATATTAGTTGTTATCCCTTTTGTTTTATCTTTTTCCCCCGATATTTGTCGCTTAAATTGGTTCGACATTTCGCCATTGCGTAATGCTTTTTGCGACCTCCATGCACCTTTCTTGCCGATTTCACATTGTCATTTAAAGTCACCAGTTTTTAAAAAGATGTCAAACTTTGGACATCTGATCTGCATTGAAGGTGGTTGCAAATGTCTTAAACGAACACCAAAAACTTTAGACAATCATGCTGTCACTTATAAGTAATCACAGCTGTAATGTCGGCAACATAAAATGATATTCTTGTGGGCAAAAAAATCTATGAACTGCAATCTTTGGGAGAAAATCGGGGAACGGTTTGCTCATTGATTTTTCACTTTTTAAAGCCACATTTTTGTCAGGGCTTCACTTATATCACCTTATCAGAGAGTATCGAGGATTAACAGCTTCGGATTCTTTTAACTGGGACACAATTATGAAACAGTGCCTTTTTTAAAGACACAATATAATCATTGTGTGAAGCCTCTTTTTAAAAAAAAATTGTCAAACTTTGCTATAATGACAAGTGTTTGTACGGACAATAAAACACCTTAGAACACAAAACTATTAGACAGTAGTGCTTATCACTTAGAAATATGTACAGATAAAAAATCGGCACATGAATTATTCTCAACTGTGATGAAAATTCTGCAAAACACATAGGTCTGTTATGTGGGAAAGACTGGGGATTGGTCACTCGATAGATTTTCACTTTTGACAAAGCATATAATGATCCGTTTCTGAAACTGCAGGGTTTTACCTCAAGGCTTCATTTTTAGACCTTATCAAGGTCCATCAGAGACACTGGTACGCGCGGGGACTTGTTGCAAAAGCTCACATTTTTATAAAACTGGAAACAAATATACAATTCTTTAAGACAGTGTAGTATAAATCACGTGCGGTTTTCTGCTCATTTAGTGACACATATTTTCCCTAAAAAAATAAAATTGATTGCCAATTGCACCGATATCGTATAAGCAGTTTTCGTCACAGGCTTAAGTTGTCTTTAGTTGTATATAAATCAATTACAATGTGTACAAAGTTTGAGACTTATTGTGACCGAAGGGAATTGATGAACAGTTATATGAATTGCTACATAATAGCAGTGTGGGAGCGGAACAGTAGATAAATGCATTATGAAACGAATGGATTAAGCACGCTTAATGTTGAGATGGCTTTGTAATTTGGGAACATCCCACTTTGCATGATTTTAAAGTTGAGATTTCTCTCTCCAGAAACTGATGTAACTAGAAAAAAAAAAAACAATTTCTGTCATTTTATGTATTTATTTATTGTTTGTTGTTGTTGTTGTTGTTTGTTGTTGTTGTTGTTGTTTTTTTTTTTGGGGGGGGGTGAAAGTGGAGGGAAAGTTGCTGTTTCAGTGCCTTTCAAGCAATCCTGTCACTTACTTTACCCTCCCTGACAAAGCTGCACTCGTGGGGAAAAATTTCCCTACCGTAGGGGGATTTTAGCCAACCGTAGGTTGTAGCGGATACCCTAACGGGAAATAGACCTTCCGTTAGGGGAAAAGAAGTAATTTTTTTTTAATGATTTGTAGGGATGTAGTTTTTTTTTTTTTTACAATTCTTGAGAAATCTTCTTTAAAATTTCCAAAAGGATTTACAAAGAATTTTCGTATCACCGTGCGAACAAATCGTGAACAATCTCTTTAATATATTTACTTCGGTTATTTTGCTAGGGGAAAACGAAACTTCGTAGAAAGTGGATTTTTGTAGGGGAAACATAGATTTGTAGGGAAAATTTTTGAATATTGGGCAGTAGGAAACGTAGGGGGAAAAGTAGTGTCCGTGAGGGAAAATAGGATGCGGCGTAGGCGCGGAAATTAAAATTTTGAGTTTGGGCAGCCTGCTCCACTGATCATCGGGCTGCCAACGGGTGTGGATTCATATGTCGGGCGCCCCTGAGGAGCTAGTAGCCCGCGTTGCCACCATGATCCTGTTGTATAGTGGGAGTCCATGTGTGCCAAGCATTCTCCTTCTCAGCTACCCATTTGAACCTATTGGGTAGAGCACCCGGGGGGGGGGGGGGCCAGTGTTCATTACAAGGTGTACACCATGCGCGTGTATGGACTTTCAAAATGACCCTAAACAAGTAAATTGAATGTCGATCTCAGGATCCCTTAAAACAAGTTAATGTAATTATCGGCGATCTCAAAAGATACCATTTGAAGTAAACCTTCTGTTTAAAACTATACCCTTTTCCCCTGATTTTGGCGATTTTGATACCTTTTCAAGTACGCGCGTTACATCGTCGACAGTGAAAAACAACCCTTTTCACGCGTTTTTTCACACGCGATGGTGTACACGTTGTAATGACACTGGCCCCCCCCCCGGGATAGAGCAGTAGGGTTTCATGGGTTAGAGGAGAGAGGTATTGCAGATGAAGTAATCTTAACAATGAGATAGACGCCGCGACGATATTCAAACTGAGATCTTTCACTCGAGAAACACGCTGTCTAACATCCTACCCACGTATGCCTCCAGCTCCATATTATTATTGGAAAATAAACAAATTTTTTGAAGAGGAACAATGAATTTCTTTCTCATTTCTTTTGGCAAAGCGGACGGAGATTATCACGTGGACTCACTCTCTGAACAAATTAAGTCGTGTATATCCCTTTCCTCATTCAAATATTGCTATGAAGAAACTATCTATCGAAATTATAATATTTTTTTCCCATAAAACAGCAATTATATTCATTTGAAGTCTTCAAATTTTGGTTATCCTCTAATAATAATAATAATAATGGGCTTCTTAGAGTGCGCTAATCCACACGGTATCACAGCGCTTACACATTATTATTACCCTTTTGCGATCACTGATACATTAATTCCAATCTGAATTATCTC
>JZLH01S0023347.1:11496-24610 GCA_001188425.1 Eucidaris tribuloides | reverse complement strand
AGCCCAATAGAGAGCCACACAGCAGGTTTCCGTATACCAGTAATATTGACATTTTTTATTTTAGAATGAGTCAACGTTTGACTACAAGATTTTCACGGGAGAATCCTTGCATAGTTTACTTGATTCTAGAGTAGTTTCAGCCCAAGTTGGGGACTACCCCCAATCATGTCATTTACCTTTAAACCATTTCCCTTTCTTGTTATGACGTACTTCACCATTTTTTTTTACAGTTTGACCCCGTTGATCCCGACCTCCCTTTTAGAAATATTTTAGTGATTTCGACGAGTTTCCTCGCAGTTGTCGATAATCTTCTTTTCTTTGCTTTTAAAAAAATTATCGAAGAATCTATGAACGAAAAATAATTATGAACTTTGTTTTTGTTTTGTTTACTTTTTTCGTCCCCTCCCGAAAATATTCGGAAACCTTGAAGTAATTAACACGTTGAAATAATCATGAAATGCGTTCAAGAGAAAGCAATGCCTACAAAGTGACTCCAATATAATCCTTAATCACATTATTAAACGTTAAACCTGGATTGAATATTGTAAAGCTTTATTTTGGTAACTTAATATAATTACTTCCTTTCAGCCAATTATATTTGGACGTATCAAAGGCAAGCCGGATGAATCTTTATTAAAAGGATTAGTTTGATTATGTTATTACTATCATAATTCCCAAGGGTTTGTGAAAAGAATTATCCCTTAACCAGTAAACTTTAATGTTATCTTTAAGTTTTGACAAAGTATGGTGTAATTATAAATATGACCGTTTACTGAAAAATGTCGTCATCATATTTTGAACGGATGTTTGAATGTGTTTTATCGAGCAAGAAAAAGAAGAAGAGAGAAAAGAAGAAGAGAAAAAGAAGAGAGAAGAGAGACAGAGTAAGAAGAGGAAGAAGAAGAAGAAGAAGAAGAAGAAGAAGAAGAGAAGAAGACAGCGGAAGACGAAGAAGAAGAAGAAGAGAAAGAAGAAGAAAGAAGAAGAGAAGAAGAGAAGAAGAAGAAGAAGAGTACTTTTTTGTACTTTCAAAGTAATCTTTATAATCAATTTTGCAATAATACATAATTCAAATTGATACAGAATAATGACAAGTCATGAAAGAAATCACAGCAAATACAGCAGTCATGAAAAAGCATCATGAAAAGTTGCATAAATACATAAAAATAGCTACGGGTGTATCCGGTGTATTATGCAGTATATTGCAGAAGAAGAAGAAGAAGAAGAAGAAGAAGAAGAAGAAGAAGAAGAAGAAGACTTTTTAGACTTTTGAAAGTAGAATACTTTATTGAAATGCATATACATTGAAACATATTTCAAAGCAAAGTTAATATAAAAATGATGACAAATTATCAATAATTAAATACAATATATGATGTTGAATGTGTATAGATCGAAGAAGACGAAGACACCAAAAAGTCTGAAAATGAAACTGATTCATGTTTGAGTAAGCACTGACCAGTTCTTTTGTGAAATGATACTCACAAAAAAATGAGTGAAAATGTCCACTCTTTAAGGGGTAAATTAGAAAAAAAGAAGAGTGCATTTAGAGTGAATTTGGAGTAAACATGTGGGTTTTTCACTCGTTTTGGAGCAGTCTCACCCTAAGTGAAAAACCCACATGTTCACTCCAAATTCACTGTAAATACACTCTAATTTACTTTTTTTATATATATAATTCACCCTGCTCATTTTTCAAAGAGTATGAAAGTTGCGTAAGAGGTGTCCATGTAACAAAAATTTCAAGCTCTCTATGATTTTTGTGTGGAGCCAGGTGGGAATTGGGCGGAATATGTAAATTCAAGACAATTGACTGAAAACAAATAAAAGCATTAAATACCATCTCTATAGTATTTGGAAAGACATGTAGGCCTAATTACTGTGAATGCTAATTTGCCATACCCCTTTGTCAAATCAACAGCCTGCATTTCTTGCATTTCTAAGCTGGAGGATATCAGACTGAAGCCATCTTTTTTTATAAGTGTTTGAAAAGTAAATTATTGCTCACCTAACTGTGAGATTTTGTGGTTTTCGTATGAAAAAACTAGGCCTTCAGCAAGCAATAAGAAAGTTTCTCCCAAAAAGTTTCTATTTTGAATTTGGGAGACTTTTCAAAACTGTCAACTTTAGTGTTTTGGTACACTCGGTACACAGAAACGAAATCTAGAGCATGCAGCCAGGGAACTATATCATGAGACATGATCGGGGGAAGCGGAAAACACCCATTTGCGACGCACTCGCATGAGGGGCTTACAATTCAGGAAATCAAGGAATGTAACTTAATGAATCCGACAAGCGCTAATCAGATATTGACAGTCCGACCCGGCAAAGGCAAAGCGCCATGAATGTCCTATTTGGCGCGCACCCCCGATTCGTAGTGACAGCTATGACAAACGGTGACGCAGACGGTAATGCGAAAACCACAGTCACGCAAATATCCATAATGCACAACCCGCTATATACGCTGTGTTATACAGACTTTATGGAATTGGTGTCGCGCGCTGACTGACCCGGCACGAGTTTGGGGTTTGGATGAGAAGTAGAGGATATATTAATACTTAAAATAAATTCAAAAACAAAGTTGGTGACAAATTGGGGCCTCGATATGGGGATTGTGGACGTGTTGGTATCTATATCAGCTGCTGATATGAAGCTCTTAAATAGTTAGCCTATATATGTGACCCGAGTGAATCAAGGAAGGGAACCCGTCAGATTGCGGCATTAGATCCAATCCCAAATCGTTCAAAATTCGAAATCAGATGTCATCAAATAAAACTGATATCAGGGAGTAATAGTAATAGCAATATCGTCGTTCTTTCATGTGGTACATTGGTCAATATGTCATTTATGTTGGTCCTATTTTTTGTCCAATTGGCATTGTCTTCCCATATTTGATGTCTTGTTTATGAAAATACACGTATGTGTAGTTTGGAATATGCATCGTATGGGAATCATAGTCACCTTGTATAGGCCTACTTTGCTAGATCGTTGCGCAATTATGCGGTGATCATGCGTTCTTTGTACTAGAAAAGTCACTAGAATTGTTACTGGGGACACAATTTATGATACACTCATGCTCATAATTATGGAATATTTTGTTGATATAAATTTTTTCTCCTATATCTTCCAAAATTTTCAAAACAAATGTGTATTTCATAAAAACGCAGTATATGTGAAGCAATTTTTGGATTTCCTGAGATGACTAAATTAAAAAATAAAATACGTTTGAGCGCAATAACAATTACATATTCATTTTTTTTAAAAAATCCACAAAAATCATGAAAAACTATTAAATTAAAAAAAAACCTAAAAACTTATAAATTTATATCTGTCACATCAGAATTGTCTGTTACAAGTCTAATAACGCGCGTAACCACCACGTGACTCAACAACAACAACAATACCGCCATTTATAAACGCAGGTTTTAGTGTCGAGTCTGACGCTATACAAAATGCTCAGCTTTCCTGAAATTCTTAGAATATAACGCTGGGGTGAGAAATATTAATTTTAGATGTACCGTTCACGGAAAATTGCAACTTCTAAACTGTTTCTAATTAAGTCGCATATTTTTTAACACATTATGAGGTTACCCATATTTACAATGGCTTGTTTCTGCATAGTGCAAATATCATTGATAAACTGTTGTTGTTTTCTTAGAACCATCCATAACCGCTCGCTGACCGATTTAAAATCCCAAACACTTAATTGCATGCCAAACGCTTACCTCAACTTGTAATATCAAAATAAATGCCTCTTCAACTTACAAACGGCTCCGAAACTCAACTTTGAGCGTCGATATCTCTCTTGGTATTATTGCATAATATTTGATATTAGTATTTTTGGAAAGCCTCTCTATTTTGCTTTACAATAATACCTCATTTGTTATGATTATGGATTCATGGAGTGTGCAAGACATTTTAATACAAAGCCAAGTGATTACCGTCACCAAGTGTCCAGGTCAATCTTCATTTGTATGAAGACTACAGAGTGGATTGGGTTTGATGATGTTGTGATGGTTTTTAATAAAGTGTTATGTGTTGTTTTCGCATTTTATTTCAATATAAAATGTGATTTAAGTTGGTAATCGTGAAATTATCATTGTGTTTGAGTTTCATTAAAACTCTTGCAAGTCTTTCAAGGTCCCTTGTAACAAACATTCACTCATTCATATAAGTACTGAAGTACAGCAGAAACAATTCTTTCGATCACTGTTTGAATCACTCTCTACAAAACACTGATAAAATCAAGAAAAACTAAAATTATTCTTCGTCACTGTACATGTATTTTGTGGATACCATAATGCAAAACATGTTAAATTCTCGAGATTACACCTTTGATGTTTGACCACCTAAAGATCAGTACACTCCGTGCATTCTGTATACAAAATAAGGGATTTCTATTGACAATAATGATTAATTTTTGCAACTTTTCACTTTTGACTTGGCTTTATACTCAGGTGTCGTACATATTCCATGATATAAGAATCATTACAAATGGGGTAACATTTTAAAGGGGAAATAAACAGGCTTTCCAATGATACCAATATCAAAATAACACCAAAAGAAAAAAAAGAGCTCAAAGTTGAGTTGCTGAACTTTTTTGTACGTGTATAGATATGTTGACACGTGAGTGTGTGTGTGTGTGTGTGTGTGTGTGTGTGTGTGTGTGTGTGTGTGTGTGTGTGTGTGTGTGTGTGTGTGTGTGTGTGTGTGTGTGTGTGTGTGTGTGTGTGTGTGTGTGTGTGTGTGTGTGTGTGTGTGTGTGTGTGTTGTATGTGCGTGCGCGCGCGCGTGTGAATACTCTGCGACATTTGAAGAGCTTGTTAAGAAAAGGGGTTGATCGATTTTTCATCAAATGTGACTTTTTTAATCAAAATCTGTATTATTTTAGTAGCTTTATTAAATGACACAAATAAGAAGTTGAAATTTCCACCAAAAAGTTGTAAAAATGGCAAAGAAAAATATTTCATTTATTGAATGTTATTTGATTTAATTTAATATGTTTAATTTATGTCTTGTTTTGTTATATTGTGGTTTCTGAATTTCAAGAGTCCTACTGGATCACTTTATACTTCTCTTTGAAATGGAAGGCGAATGCCACATCAGAGGTACACAGTGCGACCAAAATGTTTACCGTTGGAACAAGTATTCAAGTAAAGTTATGGTCGATCAGAGAAGTTTTTGGTCAATCTGTCACAGAGTATTCTATTGTCACCCCACACATCAGAAAACAACATCATACCTACTGAAAATCGCTTATAGTGACAAATTACGACCTTTAAACTAAAGGAGAGCATCTAGCGGTATACATTACCTATGGGAAATCTCGGTGTCCCCTCCCCGAGATTTTACATTTTGAGTAATTTTTCAAAAATGGGAAAGTTTCAGAGTATTAATAGATCATAAAGGTGTGTCTTAAAAAAGTATAATTGCAAAGAATTTCATTTTTTACCATTTACCAAAACTAAACTTGGGCTTGAAACAAAACATAAGAACTTGTTTCCCTCAACCCATAAACAAACACGCTTGTGGATGGCTTAGCCTTAGGGACACCCAAAAGTGTGTGATATTCTTTGCCTGAATGAACAGAATTATCGCTTCTGTGAAAAGTGCAAAATCTAGATCATGAATCTTGTCATGACAAAATTAGATATTTGCATATTCTGATGGGTTTATGAAAGAGTATAAAAGAACATGGTTTCCCAATGTATGTTCTGATGTAAACCATCAGTATCACTATATCCATTCTTGAGTGAAAAGTGTATTACTTTCTTGAGTTGTGTTCGTTTTTGATACGATATTTTTTTCGAGCTTTCAGGTTTGTGATGCGTTACATGTCAAATCACGAGCTATCTTAAAATGAATGCTCGCCTGTTCGGTTATTTTTGTTCACTTTTATTTAAAGGCATTGTATAACAGTGTTTCCAGTTTAAAACAATCTGAGCTTAATGACTCCCCATGCTACCAGTGTCTCTGGTACGGTCTAAAAATGAAGCCCTGCAAAAATTGCAGTTTAAAACGATCATTAAGTGCTTTGAAAAAGTGAAAATCATTGAGAGACCATTCCAGCTTTCCCCCATAGACTGCTTCCTATCGGCTGAGAATAATTCATGTGCCAATTTGTATCTGTACATATTGTACTAGTGACAGCATAACTGTCCGAACTTTTGTGTTCTAGGGTGTTTATTAGTCCATTAAAACACCACTATATAGCTCAGATACCGGGCTCAGATAGCAAAGTTCGACAATTTTTTTTAAACGGGTCTTCCACAGTGTTATACAGTGCGTCTCAGAAAAAAACTTTACACTTTTGTAATGGCCACCAAATTAAAAATTATTTCTATTTTTTGAAAATTTTCTATATATGTGGAAAGCTGAAAGTTTCTCCTTTCATATGACACTAAAAAGTCTGAAATTGTTTCATGCTTGAGTAAGCACTGCCCACTTTTTGTAAAGGACAAGAAAATTAGGTTGCGCAGGAATTGGCTATCCATTGTAACAAAAGATACAAGCTCTCTTTGATTAGGTGGGGATTGGGATATGTAAATTAAAGATCTTAGTTACTGAAAACATGAAAGACTGCCGTATTGGGGTGAAGGGGTAGTTAGGTACGGGGTGATAGGGTGGTGGGTGTGGGGTGGTGGGATGTGATGGTGGTTGGATGGTGGGGTGGGATGTGGTGGATGTGGGGTGTATAGGGAGGTGGTGGTGTGTTAGAATTACCCAAACCCATCACCCACCATCCCCTCCACCCCCACCATCCCCTCCACCCCCACCATCCCCACCATCCCCTCCACCCCACAATCCCCATACCCACCCACACTCCACCCCCACATTCCACCATCCCCACATCCCACCACCCCATCACCCCGTACCCCACTACCCCTTCACCCAAATACGGCAGTCTTTCATGTTTTTAGTCAATAAGATCTTTAATTTACATATCCCAATCCCCACCTTGCTCCACACATAATCAAAGAGAGCTTGTGTTACATAGCCAATTCCTGCGCAACCTAATTTTCAAGTCCTTTACAAAAGTGGGCAGTGCACAATTTCAGACTTTTTAGTGTCATATGAAAGAAGAGACTTTCAGCTTTTCATATATACACACAATTTCCAAAAATTTGAAATAATTTTGAATTTGGTGGCCATTTCAAAAGTGTTAAAGTTTTTTTTTTTTTGTTGAGACGCACTGTATAGCGTCTTTAACGCGCGTGCAATATCCCTCCCACCATGACCCTTAGTTCTCTGCAATCAATCGAGAATGCCGTAAGAATCGTATGATTTTTCATTTCTGGTGACCCTATAACTTTGCTGCAAATCAACAAATAAGAGCACAGCAACATTAAAAAGTGTTCAGAACATGACTAAAGTATAGACGTCACGACGTGTACTTTAGTACGTCACGTCATGTACTTGAAATCAAATCTATTTGCCCCCATCTCTACCCCACTCCTGATCTATGTCCCTGAGAGTACAAATTAATATCTCACGAATATTATGATGCGTGATCAGAAATCAAGGCTAGATACTGCACCGAGATTAGTTAATCGATTTATAATTATAGGACGACCTCATATTAATTTTTGTGACGCGTAGGCCTACCCAGTTTAAAACAATCGTTTCTCTGCAAGTATTTCATACAACTCCCATGGGTAGATCTCGAATGAGACGGTCTGTTCAGAGCTTTTACCCGGCCCAGTATTTTGCTGATACTCTGGAAAATGGTTCAAAGTAAATGCGTCAAATCGACGCATTTCCCACATAATTATTATATTTAATATGGACGTTTGATGTAAATTTGACTCTTGAAACTCCCCAAAAAAATGGTGATCGCAAAAATTCAAATCACAGGAACCTTTTTCAAAACTTTGATGGCTTTAAGTATAAATTAATGTACAATAAAATATAAAGTTGTTGCATTTGATCAGTTTGCGTTAAAAACATTTCAGTGGGTTAAAATTTATTCATTCGTTTATATTTGAAATAGACAAAGCAGGCTCATTAGAAATCGCTAAAAGTAGTAAAATTGTCATGCTTGTTTTCTTCTTGTTGTATCATTGTTAATTTTGTTATGTGTTTTGTCTATATTATATTTTAACTCTTTTGTGTAGTTTTTATTCATTCGTTTATTGGAATAGACAAAGCAGCCTCATAAGAAATCGCTAAAAGTAGTAAAATTTTCGTGCTTGTTTTCTTCGTATCATTGTTAATTTTGTTATGTGCTTTGTCTGTATTATATTTAATTGTTTTGTGTAGTTTTCTTTAATTCTGCTTTTGTTTATTAGTTTGTTCGTTCTTTTGTCCGTTTGTTTGTTTGTTTGTGTGTTTGTTTGTTTGAAATGTGTAGTTATTTTTGTTGTTGTTAACCGTCAGATATTTTTGCTACTCAATTTTTCGACTCGACACGTACGTGTCATCACAACCTGTACCAAACTATTCTTGAGTCCCCTCCACTGGCTCCACAACTTTTCAATCTCTTTTTATTACTGTGTTCCTGGACAAAGTTAATTATTGTTTATATTACTCATTTTTGCTCAATGTTAGTGTCAAGGGCGATTATGTATACGTAAGTGCGAACTTTGAATAAATTTATGTACTCTATGTATCACGTATACATGTCACCCTGTTTATGTCAATTTATCGCTTTTTGGAACACTTGATTGAAAAAGTTAGCCTAGTATTTTATACAGCGTGGCCCAAAAAGAATGCTACAGATGCGATTGTTAATTTCTTTAAAATCATTCACAAAATGTCATTGGTGATTAGTTCATGGGGTAGAACATTCTTTTTCCAACAAAATGATACCATGATCATTCATTTTGATTGAGGTGTTTGGATCTGAGGGCTATTTTTCGGAGGCAATGTCGTTTCCCAAATTTACTATTTTTTACACTCCAGTGATCATCAGAATAGCGAAATATTCTAGCTTTCTCAGCATGCCATACCAGACGAACCGCGATGACAATGGAGATGTAGCTCGCATCGTCTTCCTTTTGAAGGCGAGGGCATTCCAGCCCTTCGTCATCGCGGTTTGTCCGGTATGGCAAGCTGAGACGCCAGAATATCTCGGCGTTCCGATGACCGCCGTTGTTGAAAAATTGGCAAATCTGGGAAATTGCGTTGCCTCCGAAAAATGGCCCTAAAATCAAAACGCCTTACTCAAAATCAATGATCTTGGTATCATTTTATTGGAAAAAGAACCAACGAAATAAAAATTAATGACATTTTGCCGATAATGGTGAAGAAATTAGCGATCATACTCGTAGCATTCTTTCTGGGCCACCCTGTATATAGGAGGCGGGAATGCAGTCTCTTGCCTTAAAGATCGGGTTCAGAATTTGCAAAACCACTCCCTTCATGTCATTACTAAATGTTGAAAGTTTAAGATCCATATGTCATGAACTTATTGTTTTTTGAGAAAAACTAATATCGGTATGCTACCATAATATTGTTTCCGTCAGTTCAGATATTTAGGCCTTCGCAGAGCTGAGTATGGTCAACTGCTGAACTGTGCGCGACCTTTGACTACAGCTGGCCGTGATATACCGCGCCAAACACCACAAACGGAATTGTATAGTAAAGACACGGGCCGTCGCTTGCAAATTTTAAGGTTTAACCGTCCAGATTTTCACTAAAATTACATAGTCTACGGAAAGGTTCCATGAGAGGTATTTATTTATAATAAATCTTCACATTGTGAATGATTTTAGCTGATTTCATTCATTTTGCCCTTTTTTGGTGAGCAAATCCTAAACCCAATCTTTAAACATAAATATTCATGGTGTATGTTTTACATATTGTTAAAATATTTTTTACACACTTTATTACTTCTTCCTATATACAGCCAGAGGCGGCGCCACGAGAGGGGGGGGGGGGCGGTTATGGGGGTTATGGAATTTTGTCCGATTGCAGATCGTCTTTACCCAATAAATTTGAAATCTACAGACTTTCGACTTTTACGATTTATCGGGGGGGGGGGGGGTAGGATCACACGCCTTCATAATCAACCATCTCCCACCGATCCTCACCTTGATAATCCGGTTATGCTTATACTAGTTTCTAGAAGACCACCATGCATGTACTTTGAAATTGTAATACAAATACTAATAATCGCAATAAAAGTTGCAAGGTTATTACTCTCATTTAAGGTGGAGGTGACATGTTTGGCGTTATGAAATTTTAAAAGGGACGAAATGTAGACGGGTATGTTGTCTGTTAGAAAACACGCCGAAATTTAAACACTTAAAATGGAGTTCCACTGTTTGTTGGAATTTATTTCATTCAAGGTCTGGTTAGATTGCGTGACAAGAAATAAAAACGATTGATTGATCAATTTATCGACCTCAAGCACAAGAAGTCTCACTTCTGCATACGTGGTACAGTAATATGACCTCTATTGTCTAAGAAAGGTATGGAATTCTTTTCCTTACCCAGGATATAGCCACTTCAGTTTAGTCAAATACAATGTTCTCCTTGCATTTTTGCCCTTCTCTGTCCTAGAATGCCGAGAGCCTGGCTAGAAAGCAGAAGATACCTTTTTTAAAAGTCTTTGGTATGACCCGGCCGGGGCTCCAACCCGCAACCTTCTGGACATGAGGCGGACGCTCTAACCACTAGGCCATCACGCCGGCCATGAAGTTGGGAATAACCCTGTTGATTCGATTTTCTGGTCTCTCACCCTCCCCTCAGTTTCTTTTTCTTTACCTTCCAGATTCTGTCCCTTTCTGTTGCTACCTCCTTCGTTCCCCATTACTACTGTGTGAATCATACATTATTTGCGTTCAAACCCGCCGACAGGCTGTATGCCGTATGTTTGACAGGTATGTCGTCTGCGTACATGAAAGAAAACGCGCCAAAACTGATATGTGGGCGTTGCCAGGATGCTTCTTCGAAAAACAATTTTCATGGGTGGCTGTTTTGACCTAGCAAAACATTATGCTGTTTACTATTCCGAAAAAAAAACAGTTTTAATAACCGTCGAAAGTTAATTCCGTTGATACGCGTAGAGCTCGACCCGTCATAGGACGGTACCAATAAAAAAATCTGAAATAATTCAAGTCAACTAAAGAAAGAAAAAACGCCTGACAGAGTCCAGATGGAAGTACCCAGGGAGTACAGTTCACGAACATAATCAGCATATTAGAGCCTCACACACACACACACACACACACACACACACACACACACACACACACACACACACACACACACACACACACACACACACACACACACACACACACACACACACACACACACACACACACACACACACACACACACACACACACACACACCACCACCACCACCACCACCACCACCACCACCAACAACAACAACAACAACAACAACAATGATAATAATTAATAATAATAATTAATAAAGTAGTAGTAATAATGATAAAATACTTGTGTTATCATTGTTTTGGAAATTTTTTTTTACACTTCCGGTTATGATCATTTCAATTTACTTTGGTTTAGAATTGCTCAGATTTCCAAACAACAGTTGCAATAATAATAATATAAAAATGCAATAATGATAATAATAATAATAATAATAAGTAATAAATATAATATATAATCATAATTAATATTAATAATATAATAATAATAATAATAATAATAATAATAATAATAATAATAATAATAATATCAATAATAATAATAATAATAATAATATAATTAATAATAATATAATGATAATAATAATTAAATTAATAATAATAATAATAATAATAATATAATTAATAATAATAATAATAACAATAATAATAATGATAATACATTAATAATAATAATAATAATAATAATAATAATAATAATAATAATGATAATAATAATAATAATAAATAATTAATAATAATAATAATCTTGATTTAAATAATAATAATAACAATGATAATAAAATATTAATAATAATAATATAATAATTATAATATATAATAATAGATAATAATATAATAATAATGAATAATAATAATAATAATATAATAAGAATAATAATTAAATATATAATATAATAATAATAATAATAATAATAATAATAATAAAAAGAATAATAATAAAATATTACTGTTATCATTTGTTTTTCAAAATTTTTCTTTTTACACTTCCGTTTATGATCATGTTCAATTTACTTTGGTTAGAATTGTCAGATTTCCAAAACAGTTGCAATAATAATAATAATAAAAATGATAATAATAAGAAGAAGAAGAAGAAGAAGAAAATATTACTGTTACTTGTTTTTCAAAATTTTTCTTTTTACACTTCCGTTTATGATCATGTTCAATTTACTTTGGTTAGAATTGTCAGATTTCCAGAAAAGTTGTAATAATAATATTAATAACAATAACAATAACGTGTTACCTTCTCAGTTTTTCTTATCAACATAATTATTGTAGTACCGTACTTCGTAAATATACGGGGCATAAGATTTTAGGCATAAGATTTAGTTTAGTTCATAAGCATAATAAACATATTAGCGTGCACATGAACAACAACAACAACAAAAACAACAACAACGTGATCACTTCTTAATTTTTCCCATCAATGTACTGTAAATGTTTGTAAAATAATAAGGGGCATAACATTCAGTAGTTAGTTGATGTAAGGCTGTAATGAACGTAATAATCTTGGTATAAGCCCACCGATAGTTTCGTGGAGATGCGATATATGCTAAATAATTCGGGCAAGTTTATCATTGATAAAATCTTTTTTCCCCCAGTTAATTCATTATTTTTTGTGCAATAAACGTATAGTTATTAATTATTTTTGTTTGTGGGGGTGGGGTAATGTTTTCCCAGTGCAACGTGCGAAGCTAAATATTTCCACAAACAAAGTAAAAGTAAAACAAAAAAAATGGCGAGAAACTCTTTTTGGTGGAAAACTGCATGCGTGTATTCATGAAAGAAACTTAGTTTATCGTTCTCGTAAAGAAAATACGTCAGATATTCCACATTGAATAATTATACTTAGGTAGCGGTTAATATGTTTTCGCTATAACACTATTGCGACTGTATAATGAGATGACATGAAAACCTGATAATCTGGTGGAAACAAAAACAGGGTTATCTATGATCTAAGTAAAACTTCGCGGCCATGTGTTTTACGTC
>JZLH01S0023336.1:10340-21199 GCA_001188425.1 Eucidaris tribuloides | reverse complement strand
TTCAATCCTGCCAGATGATCTGATTTCTTGTGTGCTGATATTTGTTTTGTTCCTTAGGTCCACATTTCTGATTTTTTTCCATTCTTGTAACTCCTACAATAACCCTTTCCATCGCTCTTTCTGTAACTCTTATTAGCTTATTTTTTATCTTCTTAGTTGCTGCCCAAGTCTCAACCCAATACGATTGATTTCAAGCAAAACATAATTTACTGTAAATGATTTCCTTTGATCTATTCAGTAACTGAAGTTGTACTGGCAGAAACTGACTGTACAATTTTAACTTTTTCCTGTGATTTCACTGGGGGCTACCAATATTTGGATGACAGTTGAAAGTGAGAAAGTATAAGGTAATAAAGCAACTACAAAGCAAGGAAGGGGAGGGTAAATTGATGATTAAAGTGATAGGCTAACATTGTGGAGCTTCAATTTAAAAAATTGTCAAACTTTGATATCTGACCTACATAGTAGTGTTCAAATGGACAAATAAACACCCTAGAATACAAAAGTTCGGAAAGTTACACTGCCAATGGCAAGTTATGCATGAATAAACAATTAAAACTCGGGGAGAGTTTTAATACCCTAGGTGTACACACAGTAAGTCTATGGGAGGAAATGGGCAAGAGAATCTGGTCAACTTACGATTTTCACTTTTTTAAAGCACTAAATAATCATTTTGAAATACAATTCTTTCAGGGCTTCATTTTTAGACCTCATCAAAGACACTGGTAACATGGGGAATCATGTGGCTCAGATTTTTTTAACTGTGGTAAATGTTAGCCAATACCTTTAAGTGTAATCTGTCAAACTAATTGAAGCACATGGCCAACACTCGACAAGTACAACAAATTACATTATTAGGTCTCTGGAATCTTTCCTTATTATGTAAACAAAAAAGAAGAACCAATAAAAATTTTTGGCCTTCAACAACATTGAAAGCTTGGTAGTCCGATATGAGCCAAAATGATATAACACATGCACATTTGTAAAATTTCAGTATTGGGCATCCAATATTATCACTCTAGACTCTCTGTCTTCCTGTGGTCATTATGCATGCATTGCTGTTCTGTGCGCACTGTGCGAAATGATGGTGCAGGGTAGCACAGATTGTGGAAGAAGATCCTGAAAATGTAAAAAAACAATAAAATAAAATAAATTTGATTCTTTCTTTGTACCCCCCCCCTAAAAAAAAAAAATAATAATAATAATTTGTCTTGTTCTGAGTTGAAAAATATTGGTCTCAACTTTGTCTTACCTGATAGTTTTTTCATTTCCCAGCTTGACCAATATGTGTATTGGACTCTGTGAATCTTCTTATTTATTTCGAGGATAGGAAAGGCAGATTTAAAGAGACAACACAAAATTAAAAAGCAGCCACAAAAAACTTACAGTTTGGGGCTTCGGGAAGAGGAATGGTATCCACGCTGACTTGTCTGGCATCACGGATAGCCTCTGTAAACAGAAATCACAAAATAGTTAGTATATTTACATTTCAAAGGAACACCAAATAATTGCAAGTAATATCTTGAATAAAATAACAGTGCACAAAATTATGTCAACACACTTTTAAAAAAGTGTATGAAATAATCACAACAAATATCATCATTTACTCACAATCAAAAGTAACAAGCATACTACTACACAATAACATAAATATTTTAAGATCAAGTTGAAATCATTTCTCATCCAGATATAAAAGCATGAAGAATTTCTGATCATTCGATGACAAGTTTGAAAGACTTGGTGTAGAATTATTTTCATATTGATTATTTACTGTTACAAGTTCAAAATAATAAAATGAATATATTTATTGATTTAAACATTCTGTAGAAGGGTACTTGGTGACCAAAAAAAGTTACATTTTGCAGCATAAATAATATTGTGAGTAATTAAAAAAAAATCTGTTTGACTTTGCTTCGATAAGCATATTGTTTTTATTTTAAACATCTAGAATGTTCATATCTTACTAACTTAAAATTGTCACAAAATGGACTGTGAAAGGTCAAATTCACAAAACAAATATATGTATAAGTGTACATCACACAAATGAACAGTTATCAGATTTTTCACTCCCCCCCCCTTTATGTGCTTAGTTCTGAGACAAAATTACAAAGAGTTTTGATGGTCCAGAAATGAAGGAGATTAACCACATTTTCAAAACAAAATTCCAGTAATTTTGAATAAATTTGTATAATTAATAAATTACAATAGAAATGTGTACATAGCAAAGATAATGATGTGAAAGCACAAAAAAAGTTACCATGAATTCAATTTTACTATGTCATCTGTTTGAAAATAATTTTGTCTCTTGGCACATCAAATTGAAAATATGAAGTTTCCCCACATGTTTCAGTACCATTTCAAATCGTTTAAGTTGGCAGAATGCATGTATAACCGTATCTTGGGTGTGATATCATATGAATAATACCGAAGGTGACAAACTACATGAAATGAAACAGGCTTCATAACATACCATACTGCTTGACTTTCTCAAGTCTCCTTTTCTCGTAAATTCTTTCAGACTTCTTGAAATCAGAGTATCGATCAGGGTCCTCACGACTCTGTGGCAGATATAGAAACAAATCAACGACATATAATATACTGACAGAAATTTCAAACAAGCACATCAGTAAATTATGCAATGTATAATACAGCGTGGCCCAAAGAGAATGCTACAGATACGATCGTTAATTTCTTCAAAATCATTCACAATATGTCATTGGTGATTAGTTCATGGGTTAGAACATTCTTTTTCCAAAAAAATGATACCATGATCATTAATTTTGATTGAGGTGTTTGGATCTGAGGGCTATTTTTCGGAGGCAATGTCGTTTCCCAAATATACTATTTTTTACACTCCAGTGATCATCAGAATACCAAAATATTCTCGCGTCTGAGCATGCCATACCAGACAAACTGCGATGACAATGGAGATGTAGCGTGCATCGTCTTCCTTATAAAAGCGAAGGCATTCCAGCCCTTTGTCATCGCGGTTTGTCCGGTATGGCCAGCTGAGACGCCAGAATATCTCGGCATTCCGATGACCGCCGCTGTTGAAAAATTGGCAAATTTGGGAAACGACATTGCCTCGGAATGATGGCCGCAGGACCCCAACAAATTACTCAAAATCAATGATCATGGTATCATATTGTTGGAAAAAGAATGTTCTAATCGCTAAACTAATCACCAATGACATTTTGTGAATGAGTTTGAAGAAATTAATGATCGCATCCGTTGCATTCTTTTTGGGCCACGCTGTATATATCCAGCTAGTGTATGTCTCTGGGATGGCTTTAAGTTCTGATACTGCTTTCATACTGACAGCCGAAACGGAGTTACTCCTGAGTCCAGAAGGAGTTACTCCACTTCAGAGGGCAGTACGAAAATTATGAAATATTTTCGATCCGGATTCAAAGTGGAGTACTCGACTCACTTCCAGAAGAGGGTTACAAGCGGAGTAACTCCTGACCGGAATCTCGCGCGTGTTTACATTTTTGTGCAACTGCTCATTCAGAAAATAGGGCCATGAGATTCGGCCACACATAATGGCGCGAACTCGCATGTAAACCATGGAAACGACTGTGGATACACCGCTGCGGTATTTGCATGTGTGAAAGGTACCATAAATTCTGTCCGCAGTATAAGTGTATCTACTTACTCCGGAGTAACTGAAAGTGGTATGAAAGGTCTAGCTCAAACCACAAAGTTTCTGGGTGTTAAATTTCAGGGAAATTTTCAATTCCACTGCCAATCAGATACTAGTAATAAAAATAATCAAAATCAGTAGGGAAATAGTGATAAACAAGCTGCTTTGGGTGTACATGTATTTCTAAACATTTGCATCGAATAACATGATTACTGAATGTCAGATTTCTAAAAATTTGCCCCTAAAATAAAGGTGAAATAGCATTTTGTTGGTCAGTTTTTCATTGATTTTGAATAATTTTGCATCTATCTATCTAGGCTAGTTCATTCTCTGTAGTATGAAGCCTCTTTGAGAATTTTTGGGATCTTCACTTTGTTTTGTCATTTAACATAGAATACTAAATAAAAAAATGGCTTATGCTATCAATTACTTACGTAAAGTTTGAGTACTCTTTCTAATGTCTCTCTGATCTTTTTTCTTTTGTCTTTGATAACTTTCTCATTCAGGTCTGTTTTGACTTCAGGATTCAATTCTGCATAAACAAAAAAAGAAAAGAAAATACTTTGAACAAGAACACACCATAATACCTTATCTTGATTGGGTGAAAAAGGGAAGAATATCCAGCACGATTTACAGGTCTTGCTTTAGGAAAAATAAGAGCAAAAACATCCATTATAATTTTCAAATAGAAGTTACATTACATTTTTTTAAAGGATACATTCCACTGGATTGCGTATTGCTAAGTGACAATGCATTGCTTTGCTAGTTACAGATCTAAACATCTATGACTTAAGATATACAACAGAAAAACTTGTATAGAAAAGACACTAAAAGGAAAGAGTAAAGGTGTCCTTTCTGTACAGGTTCATTTATGTGCAGGGCCATGTGTTTTGAACTGCTAGATTTTCACGTGAAATCAAAAAGTCACTTTTTCAATTCTGGGAAATGCACCAATTGTCGTTTGAAATTAATTACAGTATTTCAATATTTATGCATGCTACCATAGGAAAAGTATATTCTAAAAGGAAATTTCACAATGAATCCAAAAATGCCATTGTTTTTATTGTGGGGTTAATGGTTAAAGGGAAACAACCAACAGAAAGTGATTTATTTTCCATGAATAAAATTCTCAACGTCATGTGAAATGTTTGTTTCCACCTTATACCCCACATCAAAAAAAGACATCATATTTGAACTCTACAGAGCTAGAGCTTTCCAAAAATGTATACTTTTACTATGCTACCTGCTATAGATTTTCTGTTGTGCAAACATCTTGTTGGTAGATAAAAAAACTGCATGAATTTGTTCAAATTCCTGAAGGTACTGATATAATTGTTTCTTTTAAAAATAAATTCCACCTTTACATTTTTAAATAACTGAATTTTCATGTCATGAGTGATAAGTTTAAATATCTTTTTAAATAGCAAAATGGGTATTATCATATCCCAAGCAGTGTACATCAACAAAACAGAATACAACATCATATATTTCATCGCATCATATTTCACTGTTCAGACCAGTATATTTCCCATTTGAAAGTCCAACATTTTAGGCTTCAAGCCTCCAAGTACTAAATTGTACACAGTTATTTTCATGATAATCAATGCTAAATATCCAATAAACTTCAAATAGGCTTATATTACTTGATTTGGGACAGTGACCACAAGTTATTGGTAAATTCTTACTCTTATTTGAAATTTACCACGTGCGATCCACCACGTGAGATCCGCAGCTCCACCCTGTCATTTTTTCACTTAAAGGGAGAAGGCACCAGCAACTAACAGGCATAAGTTAAGAAAATATTTGAGTTCTTGCCAACCAATCAGATTACACGTGCACCGCAGGGAGCTGACCGTGCGTGACCAATGCATGCCACGCGACGTGTGTTAGCCACACCGTGGTAATGTATGCACTGTTTGAATTGATAAGCTCCTCCCCCTATAGCTGTTTCTGCAAGTTTTGTCTTAGGGTAAAACTTACAAAGACGTAAAATAAACACAAATTAACTACATGTAATTTATAGGGCCTTGATGAGGGTGAGTATCACACAGTACACCTTATTTAGGCTGTTTTTGTCACCATGTACCATAATTCTCACAATACTCACAATGTCATTTTTATACTTAACTTATGCCTGTTAGTTGCTGGCGCCTTCTCCCTTTAAGTGGTCATTAGTTCAGAAGTTCATATGCTTCGTGCAAACTTAAGGTGTCATCTTAAAGATCTCATCAAGAGCTTTAATTTGATATGTATTTTGTCTATATTGGATATCAAGATGTTAACAAAAATTGAAAAAGAACATCTAAAAACTCGCGCAAGTGTCACGGTTCCACCCTATGAGACTACCAGTTCAAAACACACGGCCGCACTTTGCTCCCTGGGGATTGGTTTGGTGTCCATCATAGGCAGGGTTTCCCCTCAGTACAGTTGTCCGCTAAAAAGCTGGATGAAAATTGGCATGCACGTCTCCCACGATGTACTCTAAAAAATTGTCTGGTTAATTTTTTCCCAAAATGTTTTTATCAAATTATGCTAATTCATGTGTAATTTATGCATATCAGACTTTTTGCTGCAAATCACTAGATAAAGCTCCAAATATGCTAATATTTGGCCTAGAGACTCTTTGTGGTGTTCTTAGCAAATGTTCTTGAAACAAAAAATTAGGATAACCAAATTAATTTCTTACGTATCTTATTGTTTTTAAAATTTCTTAAACATGTATTTATTTATTTTTATTGTTTTTTTTCATGAAAATTTGTCTGTGACACTAGTGCGATCATTTAAAGCATAAAATTAATTAATTTGAATCAGATAATCAGTATTAGCAAAGATATTCATAAATGTATGATTTCTGGCTGAAAACACAATTTGTATGAAATTACGTTTTTGAGCAATGTTTACACGCATGTACAAGATTATACATATCTTCAAAACCGCACAAGTTGGTCTTAAAAGACGCGCGAGACTTGAAGGCAACAGGTCATGAAACATCTAGGCGAGAGCTTTTCACATTGCAGATATATCCCATCAAATGGCGAGCGGGCCCCCCACAAAATTAATTATAACATAGGATCAGTACATTTTGGGGACATTCTTGCAGACTTGGCAGTTCTGCTTACCTAAGGACTTACCAGGTAAATAATTTGTTTTAACCCTGCATGAGCTGGAAACAACAATTTTTACATAATCTGCGCTTTTATTGTCTTGTATTACCTAATTCATCTAGTGCTTCAAGATCTTGTATCAGGCCAAGAGGATCTTTGTTTTTCAGCACGGCTGCTCTCACTGCCATACGCTGCTTTTTGTTCTGCAAACAGAAATAACAACATGTGGTATAATTGAAGAAAAGAGTCAAGAATGTTGGTTTATAATTCTTATACTAATACAATGAACACAACACCCACCACACAAATATAAATAAATAAATAAATAAATAAGTGAATAAATAAATGAATAAGTGAATACCGTAAATAAAAAGAAAATAATGATCAAATCTAATTGATATGTTTCTCAGAATCAGATGAAGACACATTAATGCAAAAAAAAAACCATCAAAGGGAACTAGTGATATAAACAATTTGACTTAATCACACAACAATTTCTTTGTATCAAAAGTTGAAAGTTCAGCATCACTATGACTACAAGCTGCACAATAAGTTACATGGTAGCAAGTAATAATTGGCACCTTATCACCAAGGTGTCAGAACTTATGGTTGAAGATAGCTATCAACAGTAATCTTACCTTCTTTAACTCCCGTTTCCTGGCTTCTTTCCCTATAAGTAGAAAAGTGGAAAATAAGTTCGACTGTTAGTAAACTTCATCTTTTCTTAAAATGGTTATTGGTATATTATAGGCCTACAAGTATTTCATGAGTTTCTTTTGTGTATGTGTGTGGTGCATATGCAAACTGTGACAGCCTGTATACGTGTTGGCTATCTTGCGGTTACTGACATAGAAAATGGTATAGCTCATGCAAACTTAATTTGTAAATGTGCATCGTGGAAGAAATGATAGAGATCTGCACTATGTAACATGGCCTCAGAGGAAACTTTCCCCACTTCGCTTCACATTGGTGAGGCAAAACGCTGGTTTCATCATGCGGTTTGGAAAGTTGTGATTTCATTTTTACCCAAATTTTAGCCTACCCCTAACCAAACCATGCCTGTTGCATGGTTCCCAATAATTCAGTTTCAATTTATTTGCTCAGTATAAAAACACAGTTAAATACAAACAACTGAAAATATGTAAATACAGACATATAACATGAAATTATGACATATACACAAATCAAATTTACACTGAGAGGGGTGCGGCCAGAAAGGTAAGCATTCCTTAAAAATGGCTGACCCTGTACATTAAAAAACATTGAAATTATATTTGGACAAAACAGGACGATTACATACTACAGAAACAAACACGCTTAAACATTTACATTAAAACATATACTAGTACATCAAATGCCTACAAACAACATACTTACATAAACTATCAATACAGATACTTAGTAGTAGTAGTAATCCAGGTTTTAAATCCGGTTTAGTCCCCGAGCTACGGGGGTGGCCGGATTCACCTCGCACTCACAGAAATCACCCTCACCCCCGCCCTCCACTTTACTCTATTCGGCGCATCCTCCTCCCTCAACCCAACCCTCCTACTCTCCTCCACCACCTGCTTCTTAACCTTATTCATTTTGATATTGGTGAAGAAAATATTTTTTTAGTCAAGATTTGAAGATATTAAGTGAGTGAGATTGTTTAATATTATCCGGCAAACTATTCCAGAGCAACGGAGCTTGAAGAAAAATAGAATTATGTGACAATGACGTTCTAGTAAGGGGTAGGTGAAAACAGGCAGCATTTCGTGTAGGATAATTATGAATATTGCAATTTAATGTGAAATAATTTAGAATTGACTCCGGTAAAAGCTTTTTATTGCATAAAAACATAAAAATTCCAATTTGGTATCTATATACATCATAAAACGTTAAAATCTTATTAGAATAGAATATTGGTTTAGTGTGAGCTAAAAACCATGAGTGATCAATGATTCTGATTGCACGTTTTTGTAATTTATATAATCTGTCTAAGCCTATCTTCGTGCTCCGACAATGATTTGATTCAAAAATATGGGAGAGTCGCAAGTCGCACCGACCATAGAACAGAAATAACAGTGCAGCGCAGTTGCAATATCGCGCAGGTCTGGACTGTGAACAAGGATTGTCCTAAAAAATGAAGATGTCCTCATAAACGAAGACAAATTGTGTCCTTGCACAACCTGAGATTGTCCTCGATTATATTCAACTCACCCTGCAGGGGTTAGATGGCAGTTATGGGCTTGAGAGTGATAGAAATAGATTTTCTGTCATCTACCCCAAGAGCCCAGTTCACCACCTTTTTTATGACTTGTCCATCTTCCCACCGGCCTGTTTTGAAACCAGATCTGTTATTATAGAGCTAGCACACACCATTTGCATCGGCAATTCTGAGGAGACTGAATAATCTGTGAACTTTACCATTTTGTCTGTGTGCAGAAAGATGATCCGTGTTTACGGACCAGTGGCAGCACCCCTAACTTACTGTTTGTGTGCAGACTGACTGACATGTTGAACTACACAGTCGCACAACAGTTCATCCCAGCGTACCCTTGGCCCTTCAATTCCTAGACCGATGGAATCTGTCTCCTTTTTATTAGGGGGCTTCTAATTTGTAATAATATTGACATCGTCAGTCGGTCCCTTCATCAGCAGACAGATCCACATATTCAACGTGTTTGTGCAAGCCAAAGTTACTCAGCGTCTCACACAGAGTACATTTTTGCACGCGAATGCCATGCGAGGAAAATTTCAATAAACTTATTGGAGGCAGTTCTAGGTCAAAAAATTATTACTGCTGATTCTTATGGGATCAACACATCTTTCAAACTTACTGACTTTACTAACAGATCCCCATTTTCTTCAAAAATGTCTTCTTTTCCCACTGGGATCAGTCTAGTGCGCGATAACCCGGGCTTACCACCGATCTCTTATAAGTAATAGGCATGACAGGGATATGTACTCGCGCAAGTACAGATCCCCGTAGAGATCAGTGGTAAGCCCGGGTTATCGCGTGCTTGTACTGGACTATCAATTGCACGCATTGTCTTGACTTGATGCAGTTGCAACGCCAACGGTCTGATCAGATCATATGCCCGAATAAAAAGGAGACATATTCCATCGGTCTATTCAATTGCCTGCTATCTTTAACAGAGATATTTAACCCGTTGGCTACAAGAACCGGATGTGTCCTGTGTTAAATCTGGCAAACCTGTATTTTAGGGGACCGGGCAATGTAAGTACAATATAAGTTCGAAATACCGTTCAAAATCATTCTTGACATGTTCTCACATATCAGCTCTCTCCAATCCTTGTTCATTTGATGAAAATAACCTACATTTTGGACGAAAATATTGGCCACCGTGACGACCGGTCAGCGATGTTCCGTATACGGCGGACCTCGCGCTGCGCCAACTAGCGCGAGCTGCACAAAACTGATGACAACTCGACCCTCAGACAATTCGACCGTGAATAACTCGACCCTCTACCCGTGATCACCCGCCAACGGCGAGTTAACCGGGAAAGAGGGTCGGGTTATCTAGGGTCGAATTGTCTGAGGGTCAGGTTGTCACGAGTTCTGTGCACCGCTTGTTGGTGCAGCGCGAAGACCGCCGTATACAAAACATCGCGGACCGGTCGTCATTTCGGCCAATATTTTCGTCCAAAATGTAGGTTATTTTCATCAAATGAACAAGGATTGGATTTGGAGAGAGCTGATATGTGAGAACATGTCAAGAATGATTTTGAACGGTATTTCGAACTTATATTGCACTTACATTGCTCGGTCCCCTAAAGTACAGGTTTGAGCGCTAGTGCATTAACGCATCCAAAATCAAAACTCCACATACGAGACTCAAAATGCCTAGAAATGTTGTCAGCATCAATCACTGACCTTAATTATGTTATTCTTGACACGTAATCTCGTATGTGGAGTTTTGATTTTGGATGCGTTAATGCACTAGCACCCAGGTTTGCCTTAAATCTATGGGATTTTCCGAATATCGTAGGCAACGGGTTAATTATGCATTACTTGGGCCCTTTGGCTTGCCTATGTGGAGTTTTGATTTTGGATGCGTTAATGCACTAGCGCCCACGCTTGGGAGCGACCCGTAGTGAAGTCCGTC